>VZTX01012864.1:894187-1034627 GCA_013400915.1 Pardalotus punctatus | reverse complement strand
TTTTTTTTTTTTTTTTCAGACACTGCATTATTCCTTCAGCTAGTAGAGAAGTTACTCTGGGATTAGTCCTGAACAGCATACAGGATGTTGTTTTATATACATAAGAGCTGGAGTTTTTTTGTGACTGTTTCACTAACCTTGTCTGAGCAAAGATATTTACAAAAATGCAAATAACATTGTAACATAAAATTTTAAAAAAGGATCTCTGTTCTGAGAAGCTTCTTCAGGTGAAAACCAAAAGGAAAAACACTACAGTGGTTGTGTTATCATATGCTGACTGTGAGTATAGCATTGATTCAAATCCGGAAAAACATAGACCAAGAAGATGATCTCTAAGAAGCAGAAACTGTTGAATTAAGGAAAACTGGAAAGAGCAAACATTGGAATAGAAGTCTGTTAAGACAGAGGGTTGAGAACTGGTGTGCTAAATGCATTAAGACTGAAAGTCTTGCACATTGAAAACAAGAAACTTGCCAGAGTCAATAGGGCTCATAGAGAGACATGAAAAGGCCCCTGGGGGAAGGCAGATCAGGAAGTAAGTGAACTAATTGCATTGCTTTCTGTCGGAGAGAGACTTCTCACCAGAACTTTCTCTGACTCCTGGCAACTGTAATTTTAGATTTCAATGAGTTTAAATCCAGTCAGCAGAATGGTACCTGTTGTACACCCATATCTTGTATATGCTGAAGAATTTCAGAGGAATTAGCCATGAGTATGGCTTGAACTCTAAATGAAGTTTGATTATCTGGCCCTTTGTTGTTGTCCTGTGCAGAAGCATTAAACCAAGTACTGCCTTGCCAGTGCAAAGTAGAAAATATGAACCTGACTTCACATTAAAAAGCAGATCAAGGAAGGAATTGTAGGCTAGTGATGAGTGATATTCTTCTGAGTCTTTCATGTCATGGTTAACAATTGTGACAGTGTTAATCATCTGAAGAGAAGCTCAGTGTGGCATCAAAGTGAGAGTACTTGTGTGTTGGCTGTTTTTCTGAGCTCACTGATGCACTGGGGCTGCTTTTGAAAGGCTGTGATGTGTATGGTAGAGGTTGTGATGCATATGGGGATGGAGACCCCTTTTACTCTCTTTCCCTAACACAGGATGGCTACTGTGAATGTATTTTTGCCAGGAATGTCTGGATCTTCTAGATTGGTTGGATGGGGCTGATACCATAGCAAAACAGAACTTCTTGCATGAGCAAACATAAAGAACGGGTCTAGTGCATGTTTTGATAAAAGTAGTTGTGTCTCACAGGTCTCATTTTCTTGAAGGATTAATTGTTAATCCATATTCCTGTGTACAGTTTGGTAACACAACTGCTGGAATTTTTTCCAAAGAATGTTTGAGATTCTTTTTGAAAACTGTGAAAACCAAACATTTACAGGTTTGCTGGGTTAGCTGCTTAGAAATAACCAAAGGAAATAATAAATTATTTACTTTATAATAAGGGAAGGTTACAAATAGAATTACTCAAGACTGTTTTTCAATATATTCATAAATACCTGGGGGAAAGAAATGAATGAGAAAAGGATCGAAAGGATAATAGAAAGCTAGAGCTGACTGCAGACAGACGCGGTGGGAGTTCATTGTTCATTAGATTATAAAATTGCTGGTAAAATTAAATTTTAGTAAACAGAGAATCATGACTGAAGAAAAAGTAATTCAGGATGAATATACCCAGTGGGTGGGCTTTATATTGTGGTTTTGTTCAGAAAATGCCTTGAAGCTCCTTCATAGTGGTCTCTTTTAAAGAGCAGCTGTGTGCTCAGATACACTCAAGTAGCAACAATATTCACAAGTGTAGGGACAATAAAATGGAAACAGGTGTGTGTCCTGGACTGAATGGCAGAATTACATGTTGACTCTGTGTGTGTTTCTGCCCACCTGTCAGAAAACGTGCAAATTGAAAACAAACCGAGGAAAGTTAGCAGTGATCAAACTTTGGACTTTCTCTTGCGTAAGGAGACAGAAACCAGTGAGGATTAGTAACTTGGAAAACAGCTGGTGGACAGAGACAAATGGATATGAGTTGAGAGCCTGAGAAGTCTTATGTTTTGAGATGAACTGCCAGTAACAACTTCTTTTGCCCCAAGAAAAAGCATCAGATAAAATCATTACCAGGCAGCAGTTTAAAATAAAGCACACTTAATTCTGACGCATACTTAAATTCTCCTGGAATGCCATGAATAACAAAGCACAAATGGACTAAAAGACCTGGAAAACTCTACGGAAGAAAAGTCTCCTTTGAGCAATACCGCTTCATGATTGGTATTCACCCCTAAAGTTTGCCAAAGGAAATTACTGGAGACTTGGAAGGATGGTTACCCTTTTGCTTTTCCTGTCTTTCCTTACTTTCACCCCATATCTGCCTACTGCAGATTATCATTGGCAGGAGAATAGGAAGGCTTTAGTTTGGCCCCACTGCTGTTACGTGTGTTCAAGTATATTATTTATTGGTCTCCTTGTCTTGTAAAGGTAGGAAAAAAAGCATACTTTGTATAAACAAAACAACATAAGGGCATGTTAGTTTGTATTTTCTGTCTTGCTCTAAAATTTTGGATTCCAGTGGATTAAGCAGCAAATTGAAATGTTAGTTAAATCTGCTGTGTTCAGTTTTGGGTCCAGGCTCAGTTTAAGATAAGGGAAAATGCAAACAGTAATTCTAAAGATGTATGCTTTTTTGGAAGTGCTTTGCTGCTAAAACCACTTTGTGTGTGGAGAGGAATACTGACACTTAAAAATTAGGTATATGGTCTCTTGGAGGTTATCTGCTAGAATTACCTAGTGAAATGAATTGTAAAAGTCTCAGATGAACAGCTGAGTTCTACTAGAGATGTATTAAATTTTCCTTTTGGAAGGCTAAGTATGTAAACTATAGACTAATTTTTGGGTTTAGGACAGTATTTGGATTTCACCACAATGTTGAATAGATATCTTTCGTGAGTTAGACAGAAATCTTAGAAATATGTCAACATCAAAAAGGTGTTTTGGAAAAATGTCACAGTAGTAGTTATTTGCATTTTTTGTTTGGCATGGCTTGATGCTTTTCCATTGAAGGCAAACGTGACATTCACCTGAAAACTCAAATTTGGCAGCAAGAGTTCTATAGTATTGGTAGATGTGAAACAAAAGGGTTTAATAGGTGTATAAGGTTACAGTGTCAGAACTCCTCATGTAACACTGGTATAAAAATACTTTATGCTTGAGAATATATTTAACATTTCTCACTTTGAGTTCAGTTGGAAGGTCACTTTCTATAGGAATGAATAGCTAATGAAGGGCTTGAGTGTCAAAGGAATCTCCATTTGTCAAAGTGGACGCTTTCACATCAAGAAATACTCAAATGTCCTTTTTATTGTCCTCTGCAAAAACTCATTAATACCAGTAGCCTGTTTGCATTCTGTGTAAGCTGCCACATACACAGAAGTAAGAACTGCTGGAAGAGTAAACCTGCATGAAGACTTTAGTTGGTTTTGTGCTGCTTCACTTTTGCATCATTATGTAGTTTTTAAGACTCAGCTTTAATGTAAAGAAAATAATCATTGCGAATCAGGAATTGAATTTGGCTTTCACTGTTGAACCAGTAAGAAATTTATTCAGTAAATGTATGCTAGAGTTAGTGTTCTGAGCTCTTTGGTTAAAGGAGGATATTAAATGAATCCTATGGCCTGTTTCAGGTAAAATTTATTGTAATAGTTAAATTGTCACTATAAATCATCCTACTTTCTCCACTAGATTACATGAAGAAATAATCGACTTCTATGACTTCATGTCCCCTCGTCCTGAAGAAGCAGCTATGAGAAGAGAAGTGGTAAAAAGAATAGAAACAGTCATCAAAGATCTTTGGCCTACAGCTGATGTGAGTGTAGCTTAAGTTGTGGTTTGATTCTTTAGTAAATTGCAGAGCTTGGTTCACTTAACCTTGCTATTATCTTTCTTTGTTTTAGAAATGAACAGGTAACTCTTCAAGCTTAAAGAAATTGACTTAAAATCACAGCTCTTGCAGTATTTTGAAATTGTGGGGAAATTTCAAACCTAGATTTTGGGTTAATGAATGCTACTGATTTCTTTTTTTTTCATTTTGAAAACTGGGAGTGTGAAGAATTGTCAGCTTTTAATAGTGCATTTCTTAAAGTAAAAGCTTATTAAATTGATTTGTCTCTGTACAATTTAATTTTGTATATTAAAATGAGACAGACTAACTGACTGTTTCTGCAAGGAGTCCTGACTCTGTGGATATTTGTAAATCCAAATATTTTACAAAAGAGCGATTAAATGAAGATTTTTTTCTTTTTTTGGTATGCTTCATGAATTTGACATTTGTGGAATTCCTTCAGCCCTACTGTAGTGGGAAAATTGTACTCCCTGAGATACCTTGAAAGGTGTAAGGTGGAAGCTGGTGTAACTTGAAACACTTTGTTACCCAGTGAATAAGTTTGCTCATCCAAAAAGAATGTATTGTAAACCTTGGCGATTACCAGATTGTAGCATTGCCATTAATAACCAGAAAAGTGTTTCAGACCACTGTTGATTTCATTGCCTTCCATGGTAGAGAGTGAAGGCTCAGGCCACAGGACTGAGCTAAAAATACTGTAAAGCTCATCTACTTCATCCTCACTCATGTTTTTCCTTCATACTAAGAATTTTCTACCTTGTGGAAATCGATATAAACACTGGCAAGGCTCTGTGTTGCCCAGGAGAAAACTAAGTGAGCTTGTAAATTGGGCTCTGATGTATCAGAGAGGGAAGAACATCTCAATTCTTTAGATGGGAAGCTCGCTGAAACGATTTGATTGTGTCTTGTGAATGTATCTTCATCATGCCTTCTTTTCCACACACAGACACCTGCTGCTACTTCATCGTCATTCTTAAAACAGTAAAATCTGAATTTATATTTATCTGAATTGTATGTTTAGATGTACTTGCTGGTTTTTAAACCTAAAAGTTCGGAAACATTTTTCTCTTAAACTCTTTCAGTCCTGCAAGGAAAGGAAGTCCTTTCTTTTCAGTCCTGCTGTCCTGCAAGGAAAGGAAGGAGCAGGAGGGAATGAAATTGATAAAAGCTTGTATGTGTGTCACATTGGAAAGAAATAGTGAAAAGAACTTCCTTAAATTTATTCTCTGCTAGTTGGTTTAGTAGTTATTTCATGTTAAAAAAGCCCAATTTCCACTAAAGTTGCTTCTGTAAGAAAAAGTATGTTTGTACAGAGAGTATATAGTAAAGTAACTTTTAAATTGGCTACATCCTTAACAAATTGAGAAAAATATTAAGTTTTGTGAAAGTAAAAGGCAGTGAACATTCATAATTGCAAGATGTTTTCCTGCTGTGTTCTTTTCAGGTCCAGATATTTGGCAGCTTTAGTACAGGGCTTTATCTTCCAACTAGGTAAGTAATAGTTTATTCTCATATAAAAGTTTGTCTTCTTTTAGTGAAATGGTAAATTTCAAAGAGGAGTTTAGACTGGAATGTGAAAACCTGTCAAACTTTCAGTAAAACTTCCATCTAATATTTCATGTGACAAAGGGAAGAGCTTTTGAATGTCAAGATTTGTGGTAAGTATTTGATGTATCATTCTGCTCTGCTTATTGACCCTTTGGTGAATTACCTTTTCTTCCTTGTGTTTTGGGTTAGTCTTTGGCTTTTTTTTTTTTCCAAACAGCCAGTGAAACTGAATGTTTAGTACTTCCCTTGTAAAGATTGTGTTTTTTTTAATTAGATGAATTACTGAGAATGTGTCACTTAGCTCTTACACAGAGTTACTGTCTAAAGTCAAAAGAGTCATCACAGTGCTGTATTCCCCTCTTTCTGGAGAGCAAAATGTATTTCTTAATTTGGCATTTTATATCACTTAATGGTTCAATTGGATGTGGAAACATGTGTAGCTCTGTCTTAAAGACTATGTTATCTTTACATCAATTAAATTTTCAGTATGAAGGCACTGGAAAATTCATGTATATGAATAACAATCACTGATAAAATTGTTTGGATTATTAAAATGCCTGTCAACATGAGTAAATAGATGAGGGATAGAATTGGGTTTTGGAAGTCAGAGGGGAGGGAGCATGAAAGGTAGAAGGGAAAGGAGCTCAAAGAACTCATCAGAGTACTAGAAAGAAACTAGAATACTGCTTTGGGTCCTAAAGCACCATGGACTCTCTTGCTTAACATTCCTAGGAGAATCTTAATTGGGAACCTATGTTGCAAGTTGCAAAATGATCATGTTTTACAGCTTGTAATATGTAGAATGCCAATTTTACCATATATTTTGTAGTGCATTTGCTTTAGACTAAATGGATTTCATGCTGTGTTTTTATGTCTAGTGATATTGATCTAGTTGTTTTTGGGAAATGGGAACGACCCCCTTTACAGCTGCTGGAGCAAGCACTAAGAAAACACAATGTGGCTGAGCCATATTCCATTAAAGTACTTGACAAAGCTACGGTAAGTAATAGCTTTGAAATACTGGACTGAAAAACTTTCAGACCCCTTAGGATGTTGGTGATAAATAGTGTTCTTAATTCATAAAGCAAATTATGTTGTCTTAAGCTCTCTGTGCAAGATTTCAGTAGAATCTGTATGAGCTTAGCAAGAGCATGAAGTCTTTTACACGGACGTAGGTAATTCTGTGTACTGTGTTTGCTGTAGGCCATACTTTATACTTATATTGTCAGTAAAGATCTGAAAGTTAGTATTTGCGAAATAGCCAGTAAAATAAGTTAACTATTTGCATAATGTTTTGCCACTGACCTTTTAGGGGAATTTGTTTAGCCAGGGGCCAGTAAGTAACTAGAGCTGTCTATATTTAAACACAGTTTTCAGGTTGTCTTGTTTTTGATGGCATAGTAAAGTGTTCCAAACCTAACAGTGGCTTTTCCCTTCCATAATACACTACTTGGGAGCTTTATTTAATTTGTGACACTGATGTGTATTTTTTATTTCATCTGTCTTGTAAGCCTGAATATATTAAATATGTTAAAAACTTAATGCATGACAATTTTATATGACTGAGCAAGTGATGTTTTCTCCAGGGGACTAAGGTGAGTGTTCCAAACTTCTGTTAGCAAGCTTCTGTTTTGTGGTCTCTAAAACAGGCTTCCTCTTTTAGGCTCATAATATTCCTGTGGGTTTTATCAGAGTAGCAGTACATAACAGTAGCTTTGGTAGTCTTTGGTTTACCTGAGAACTAATGGGATTTTCAGAATCTGTATTACCAGTTAACAATGGAAAATGGCACTAGGCTAGGTTTACAATTCTACTGCCCTTTCTTATTTTATTTCTTCTGATGTTGGTATAAAATGATGCTATACATCAGATGTTTTTTGTTTTCCATTTCAGATTAAAAATAAGAGGAGTTCAGTCTAAAGTAAATGTTATCAGCTGAAATTTAGGTTATGATTGTAAGTTACTTTTGTAGGGCACTGCCTTCCAGGTGGTGGTGTGAAGCTGAACTACATATTCAGTCATTTTATAATAACTTATTGCTACAGCTGCTTTGCTTTATCTCTTCTGGCTTTCATTTGACTCTGCATTGAACCAGTTCATCTTGATAAGCCAACAGGCATTGCTTTCTGCTAGGCTGGTTTTCTGTCAGTTTAAGGTGCAAGTGAAAGGTGCAGTGCTGGGTCAGAGGAATGCAGTTCCCACAGGTTATGAGATTGGAAGATCTCCTATTAGCTGGAATGAGTCATTAAGTATATCAAATTGTCAGATGAAACACTGGTATTTCAGCTATGAAGGCAGATAGCTAATGGCCATGGGAGAGTACAACAGTGATCGTTAAGTTAATGTGGTTGTACATTAATCTCCTCCCTAGGAAGCATTCACTTGTCAGTTAGGTTAGGGTTGTTGCCTCCTCTCAGACAGACTTGATAGTTGCATTCATTTGGACTGCTTGTGTCCATGTGTCTGGAGTAAGCTAGGGAACGGCAGTAGTGTTGTATTTCTGGGGATTCATGATCTTGTCTTAATCTTTTCAGGTACCAATAATAAAACTTACTGACCAGGAGACAGAAGTGAAAGTTGACATCAGTTTTAATGTAGAAACTGGTGTGAAGGCAGCTCGATTTATCAAGGAATACATGAAGGTATCAGCCATATAGTGATTGTTATGCCAATTACCAAGGATGTGCTAGATGCTTAGCTAACCTTTTTTGGTATGGTTTGAAAATTTATTGCTGAAGACTATTCTCATTAATACCAATTAAACATGGATGCTTTAATTTATTATCTATTGGTGTCCATTCAGTGTTCCCTTTAAGTGCTAGGTGTTTTAGTGAATAAACCTGTACACTGTGAAAGGGCTTCTACAGTCATGTCTAGATCTGCAGATAGGTACTAAACTTTGCTTCTAAAGCAAGTCCCTTTTCAGGTTTTGCTTACCTTGAATTTAAGTGATGCTGCATTATGAATACTATCATGCTAAACTGTAAAAAAACAATTCTTCTGTAGCTACACACTTGAAAGTTTCCTTTTATGCTCTGTAATAAAAGTGCTTTTTAGAGTGAAAGCTTTGACTATAGTAAATGACACTGGCATTCAAAGAAAGATATAAAAATCTTACTGTTTGGGTAGGAAATAAATTTGATATGTAAGGTCTTTAATCAAATAAGAGTTGATGTCTGTCAATTTATTTCTAGAATTAAAAAAAGCGTGTTTCAGTTCTTCCCATGGAAACACTGTATAGCACACCACTGAAAATATTTTCGTATTAGATGAATCTGGGTGTGTTGAGATTGTGCAGTTCTTTATTTGTTTTGCAATGTTGACATTGTCATTGATAAGACTTACCTTGCTTTGCAGAAATATTCTTTGCTACCTTACTTGATTTTAGTATTAAAACAGTTCCTCCTTCAGAGGGATTTGAATGAAGTTTTTACTGGTGGAATTAGCTCTTACAGCCTAATTTTAATGGCAATTAGTTTCCTGCAGGTAAGTCTGTTCCCTATTTGTTTCTATTTTCTTTAAAATATATGGGGTTTTGTACGTATGCCTTTTTATTGCACTGTTTCTTCAGACGCCCCTTGCAATGCGCATCATTACTGTTATGGCTCTGAGTGTTTGACTCTTGAAAGATCCTGTGGACTACCTCTCAAACATCCAGGATCTTTTTTTGTGTGAACTGGAACAGCTGCAGGAGCTTGTGTAAGGCACTGAGGATGTGCACTGCTCTCTACACCAGGGCCTGTACCTTAATCACCTTAATGGTGTTTCCTAAATCTGTGGGATACAGTTTGTCTGTTGCTTCCCAGCCTGGTGATACTGAATATGCGGAGTACTTGATTTCAATGTTTAATAAAATTATGAAATCTAGCAGTCAAGTTGTTTTCTTAATTATATGTTGGTTAGGTTTCAACATGCTTAAGACTGTCAGATGCTGTACTTGACTGATGAAATTGCCAAGTTACAATGCTACAAATAAGTTACAACTTCTCCTAATATATTTTCGTGACCCTGGGCCTCATATAGGCATGATGAAGTATGCAGTTAGCGTCTCTCAGCAGCTGTGGTAATGGAAAACTTACATATTCTGCTGCTGGTGGTGATGACTGAAATATTACTATAGATTTTATATACCACATATAATAGGTGATGATACAGATGCAAACTGTTTCAGTTGGGGCAGCTAGACTGCCCCCCACATTCTGGAAACATTGAGGGATGGATTTTCTGTGAAAAATTGGGTACTACTGTGTTACTGACTAGACTATAATTTAGTATGCAGTACTTCTTTATTGCTTTCAACTTAGGGAAAAGAATTCCCTAATCCTCTAAAACCTGCATGAGGAAAGATGAAAGAGTTCTTTGGCTTCCAGATACTGCTGGAGTGCTGCCCCCTCTCGGTTATTGTAAGAGTAGTTTAAGTACATGAAGAGAATGACTCATATGAGACTTAAATCAAGAAACTCAGCTGGTTAAATGAGAGCTTTTGTTGCCCTGTGTTATGGTCTGAAAACTACTAATTTTTAATAAGCAAAAACTGGTTTGTGTTACAGCTACATCCAAGAATTGATGCCAGAAGAGCTGATGAAAACCTTGGAATGCTTCTAATAGAATTTTTTGAACTCTATGGAAGGAATTTTAACTACTTGAAAACTGGTATTAGAATAAAAAATGGAGGTGCCTATATTGCCAAAGAAGAAATCATGAAAGTCATGACTAATGGATACAGACCATCCATGCTATGTATTGAAGACCCTCTCCTGCCTGGTAAGGCTGTACATTTCTTGCAATTTTGCAGAGCTCTGGCTCAGCTTGTGCTCTCAGCTTGCATTAGTCTGTCAAACGAGTTAAGAAGCTGCACTGGGAAGAGGCTGTTGCTGATGTAGAGGTACAGTCAGGTAGGAGGGCTAACGGATAGCTACCTGAGGTCTCCCAAGATTCTTAGCCCGAGTAAATTGGATTACACGTAAACAGTGCAGTTGCGTAATGCTTTGGAGATCCAGAACTGTGTTGAGTACATAATAAGATTCTCTGACAGCGCTGAGAGGTAGTGAAAGAAAGAATTCCTGGAAGGAATCTTTGAAAGGGAAAGGAAATCCTGGAAGGGGGGTTGTTGATAGGACAGTTCTCCATTGTTTGCTGTGAGAGTAAGATCGAAATGTGTAGCTTTTCCTGCCACAGTTTGTGGTGCCGTACTTCAGATAAATAACACCATATGGGAAAGAAATGCCCCAGATGCGGTACCTGTGCTGCAGGGCAGTGCCACAGAGACTGCACAGAAACAGGGGTGGGTATCTGTAAAAACCAACTGCATTTTGGTAGTGGTGGTGGTGGTGCAGAGAATGCTTTGCATAACTGGTTTCTGTGCTGCACAGGGATCTTTAGAGAAGGCCAGTTAAAGTTTTAGAGTTGCATGTTCTTTTGAAAGTACTTAACATAAATTTTTGGTTTTTTAGATTTTGATTCAGTAACCCTCAAAATAATGAAGCTTAATTTTGGCTAAGTGCCTCAGGAAAATTTTCAGCTTTGTAGAACTCAGTTTGTATTCTATTTAGACTGTCACAAGTAGCTGAAATTCCAAGCCAGCTTTTTAACAAAGTTAATTTTCAGTTAATTTGGACTTCAGCACTGGTATTTCTAGAATGTAATTGGCACTTAAAGTCCATACTGTCACGTCTTGTGTGTAGACTGCTTACGTACAGCACTTTCAAAGCAAATACCATGGATCAGGAATTGAAGTCTGGCACCTTTATAAATACTCAATATGCTGAATGTTCATAGTTTCCTAGAACAGGTTCCAGGCTGTGATACTCATTTGTCTAACCTCATCTCTGATATGTTTGTAGCTGTGAGCTTGTGTCCATCATGACCCTTGTACTTGGCCAGGCATAGGTGTGATTTTGCAGAACTGTCACTGTCATTGAGATTTCCTTTAGGAGCTGTGTACTTGCATGAAGACCTATTTGAATAGCAGCATGAGCCACAATTGTTTAGAGTCAAGAATCTTTACTGCCCTCCAGTTCTGTTCCTTTTTATCTGCTGAAGACTGAAGGAGAACAAATTGTGTGTGTGAGGCAATGTTTTAATCACTGCTAATGGTACTCTGGAGAAGAAAAAAAAAACTTTCAAGTCCAACAGGGGCTCTGAACTGAACTGTTCTCCTAACATTAATCTTGCAGAAACAAAGAACTGTAGTTTAGAAGAAGGAATACCTGTATGCTATCAAAGAGTTGGTAGGAATTAAATTCTAGAAGAGTTTGTATGGGCTGAGGTAATGTGATTCTTACAGGAGATAGTGTTTAGGCAATGGAAATGAAAGCTGACAATATTTTGAAGTTATCTGACCACTATGTCACATAGGGATATTTTCTAGCAGCTACCATAGACCTTCAGAACTTGCCTGATGAAGCTAGGAGAAAAATTATATAGAACATATAGAATGGCTCTTTGGATCAGATCTGATGAGTACAGCCTCCTTAGATACAGACTTACTCACATATTCCTACTGTATCTAAAATTACCTGTCAAGTGTATGTTAGTAATGTCTAGAATTCTGTTAATTAGTTTAGTTCTGTTATTTCTTCTGTCCTAGTACAAAAGACTTTTCCAAGAATTCAGGTTCTTCCCCAGTTGACAAGTCATAATCTCTGATTAGTTTGTGTTCAGATCCACTCAGTGTCTAACTCTGTGAGGGTTGGGGCAGTACTGTGAAGGAGATGGGAACAAGTTATTTTGATAAAGAGTGGACACAGATGTCTTGACAAATTAGCATAAGCTGGTGCAGAGTTTTACCCCTGCAAACCTGTGTTTGCACTGTATGCACAGGTTTTTAATTTTGGTTCTTCAATTTTTTTTTTTTTTTTCCTGATCCCAGCTGTCTCTGAAGTTCCTGTTAAGCCTTGGAAGAATACTTGAAAAGACGGCTTCTTAATCCAAAAAAGAGACAAAAAATACAGAGATAAAAACCCCCTCCCTTTTAATTTCTCAAAGATTATCACAGTAGTGTAAAAGTCCCTCCTGTGAGTTTATGTACTAGTTCAGCAATGGGATACTGAAGAGTATAACTCATAAGAATAGTTTTAAAGCAGTCTTGTAGGGAAAAGAAATATATTTAGTGGGATTAGTTCCTTTAAGTTTTTCTTCACCGTGAAATGGTAAGTGATATCTGGCTAACAGGTGAAAGGTATCATCAGAAGGATGTTATGCTTCAGCTCTACCTGCTCATTATCTTCTGTTAGTTCCTGGATTTGGAAGGAACAGGTATCAAACTATTGTGTTGTTGTTTTGATCATAGTGGGTTTTGCTTAGATTGTTTGGTACTGTAGGGTTTCCTCAGATGTTCTCAGAGACTGATTATTGTGTGCTACAAGATGATAATTTCTGTGATTTAAGAACCAAGATTCCAACAAAGATGTTAGAAGTCTACACTTGAAGTGGGAAATCTGTTAAAATCTGGATTTGAGTTGTCAGACTAATCTAGTGGTGATGCATTTTGAAATAATAGTTTATACTTGATATTTTTACATAGTCTTAAGATCTTTCATCTTGAGTTAGTGCCCTAAGACAGGGTATGAAATGAAAATCATTGTCTTAGCATTTTCTAATGGAGGGAGTTTCCATAAACATCTTGTAGCTGCACCATTTCAGTTTCTTAAAGCAGTTGTCCTTTTTATAAAAAGTAAAAGCATTTATTGAGGAGAACTGCAACGTCAGGTACTCAGAAGTTTGTTCACAGGAATACGTTGGAGCAGGGTGGATGATGTAATCTTAAAGAGGTTTGTCTGGAGTTGGTCTAGCAGTATCCTGTCTTGGAAGACATAACTGTTTGCAGTTGACATACCTTTCAATCTTTGGTTTAACACAAGCTTGGCACTTACTCAGCAGACTGTTAGGGAGGCATGTTGTTTTATACCTTTGTGAATCAGGTTATTATCAAGGTCCTCCAGTCATTTGTGATGCTCAGAACAGGAATGATTTTGATCTAGTTTCAGATTGGCAGTGGCTAGAGTAGCTAAATTGCTACTCTTTAACATTAATCAAGTTTGAAATTTGGAGTTCCAGTTATGCTCCTCCCTTCATGAGAAAGTTTGTTCTTCATTCTGAATTGCTGTGGGCACTGATGAAAGTTCTAAACCTTAAATTCAGTGTGTTTTCTTTGAAAAGAGACTCTAATTCACACAATTTATTATGCTTCATGTTGCTTGCTTCTGCATCTTGATAGGTCACAAGTACAGGAAGTAAATAGATTTGAGATTGGGAACATCTGTTGAGATGATCTCTTCTAGTTTTAGTGGCTGCCCAAAATTATGCATTGCAGCTTTTCAATATCAGCTATTTGTCATTAGAACCTGCAAATATATATGTTCGTGTGTGTGTATAAAACATATGTGTTTATAAAATACACAAATAGATTGAAATTAGCATTTGAAAGAACTGCTTTAATGCTGAATGTTGCAAAAAGCTGTTTACTAGCTAATAGCTTAACATGAATGGATCTGCTTCAGTCCTAGCTCATGGTCTTACCTTTACCTTTTCAGGCCGTGTTCTTAAAACTGCTTCAGGTAAAGGAAGGCTACCTGATGAAGTGGTAATACTGATAGCAAGTGATGGAAATTTTGGACATGCTCCTTTAGGGATGAAGGCTTTGTAAGAAAGAATAAGGACTGAATTATACATGAAATCACACACCATTGTTATCTGCTAATGTACATCTGAGGATTGAAGTATGTATGATTTTTTTAAAGAGTGACAGCATTTGGGTTGCGTGCTTTAACCGATCAGTCTAGATTATGACAAAAGAAGGATGCTTAGTTATGTAAGACATGGTTCTCTAATGAGAGTGATCTCTCAGAAGAAAACCTATTCAGGACAGCAAATGCAAATGTGTGATCTTCTGGCTTCTTTAATATGTTGCTTTCTGGTTTGGGTAGGGTCATCTCCATACAGACTTGACCAGTGCAGTTCACAATAGCTCCAGCTGCAGCCCCAGTCAGAAGCTCTGCAGACTGTATAATTGATTAAGACCTGTTAATTCAGATATTTTAATGAACTAGTTACAGGTGCAGAATGAGGCAATCCAGGAACCTAAGCATGGTATGGCATGAGCTGTTCTGCCTCTCTTATCTGCTTCAATGAAGACTCCAACACAACTTCATTGATTTAAACTAAACTGACCAAGTTTTCTGTAAATGGATTAGGGAAGGCTTATGATTTCTTTTGCTGGCACAACAGCAGAGATAGTGACAACTGATGAAAGGAATAACCAATATTTTGTGGCAGCCCTGTCTTCATTTTGGTGTAACGTTATGCAGGATGCATGTCAAATGTGCCTGCCTAGCATTAGGTTAGGCTAAACTAATACAGATTGTTTGAGTGTGTATTGAGTGTGTATTCTTAGTTCATGTTATGTGAACTTAAAGAATCATTTAGGTTGGAAAAGAGGGCTAACATCAAGTCCAACCATAGATGGACTTGAATTTAGTGGTAGGTGCAATTACGTGTGTTTAGCTACTTGTGTGTATTCCATTTCTGTATTGCTTCTCAATTTAATTCTCTTTATATATATACGTTTAGAATATCACTATGTGGCTGGACACCAGTGTCCTGCCTCTGAAAAACCTATACTGAATTAGTCATTGCTTTTCTAGTAGAATTAACATTGTGTTCTGATTTTGTGACCACTTAAATATCTTGGTCATTTTTCAGCTGCCTTTGGACTAAGTCCTTTGTGAAGTCCTCTGTGAAGAATGTGGCCATGTGTTTACTCCTAGATTCACTGTCCTAGGCCCACACTGATCTCTGCTTTTACTTCAGAATAGAGTCCAATAGTAAATAAGCCATTTGGAGAGGCTTCAGCCTAACTACCTAACTAACTTTGAGCCTGGTGGCTGCTGGATGCTGGAGTGGTGCATTCAGAGCAAGATACTCAGTTGTGTCAGTAAACAGGAAGTATTTCTTGATCAGTTTTTATTTGACCATGTAAATTACTGGATAAATTCTGTTTCCCAAAGTGCTCTTATGTTTTCAGTTAATTTTCATTGATTATACTTTTCTGTTAAAGTGGCATTATGGTTGAAGAATTTTGAAAGGAATAAGATGTATAAAGTCAAGGCTGTGGTTTTGTTCCCCTGGATGGCAGATCTCAGCATGTTTGCCTATAATGGCTTGCTGGACAAAACACTTAGGGGAGTGAAGCATTCCTCTAAAGTCAAATTCAGCCATGTTGGATTCAGTCTTCCAGACAATGGATGGTCCTTTACCCATCAATTTTTCAAAGCAAATTTTTCATTGATTTCTTTTATTCATGGGCCGTGATCTGATTTTCATATTTGGAGGTTTATCTCTTTCTAATCTTCTCACAGCATTTCACACATCATTCTGAAGGAGGCAACCTTTCACTGTAAGCAGTTTTCTACCCACTCAAGACCTAGTTTGTATTTTATGCAGTTTGAAATCAGTTTTATTTGTGCTTCTTAAATTGAGTGCTGACAGTGAATTTTGGTGTCTGGTGCCAAATCCATGTACAGAAAGCCCCCAGATGCTTTCTGCTAGTAATAGCAAGATTGCTCTAGATATCAGATGGGAGATCCATTCTTGTACATTGTCACTGATACAGAAGGTGTAGCATGTTCTTAACTTATGCAGTTCCTCACATGGCACTAGATTTTGAAAGAGTTTCAGTTAAAATGTCACTCATGCCTAAAGAAGGGCAGTTGAGAGTGCCACAAACTTGATAAAAAAAACAATGCTATAAAAGCTTCTGGAATCTTCTATGATAGATTTTTGAAAAACTGGCTTGTCCTGTGGAGATAAATATCTGTATGTGCTGGTTTATTAATCTGTAGTTTTGATAAGGTTAAATAGGGTTTGATGTGAATCTCTGGCCCTATAAGGATAATGTGGTTATGCAAGTGAAATTTTAAACTAAATTTGGCCTGCAGGAACTCTACTGGTAAGTGAGACATGATGCTTTAAACTTGGTAGGTTCCCTCTTGGAAGACAGCTATAAGAGCTTTAGGCTGATCTCTATTCTCTTTTTTTTTTCAAGCGCTATACGTGAGTATTTTAAAAGTGGTAAATTGAATGCATAATAGTAAGTGTTGTTCCTAAGGTCAACTTTTTTTTTTGCATAGGCATACTTAGGTGTTCCTGATGTGGGTAGGATGGGATACCTGGTTTAAACAGAGTTAAGCTGTATTGTTAAGGCTTCTGAGCTTTTAACTATGAATAATTTTTTGGTAACTGATATTAAAAAAACATGATCTGATGATTGTCACATTATTTCAGGAAACGACGTTGGCAGAAGTTCTTACGGTGCCATGCAAGTGAAACAAGTTTTTGATTATGCCTACATTGTTCTTAGCCATGCAGTATCACCACTTGCAAGATCATACCCAAATAGAGATTCTGAGAGGTAATTAGTTCACTTTTTCAATATCCATTTGTCTGTGTAATCAGTTAGGAATGTTTGGGTCTAGATCCATGAAAAGAATATTGTTATTTATTGTTTAACTGTGGTTGTATTGAAATCTCTGCAGAAATTTAAGCTGCCCAGGGATATGAGGGTGCGATGCCTCAATGTGCAGCATTAAAATAAAGAGAGTATGATAAAACCCAGCATGAGTCCAATGTGAGATTCTGTTAGTGGGGAAGGGAGCCAGAGGATAATTGGTCTTTCATCACACGTTCTGCTTAAAGTATTTCAAAGGAGGGTTTGCTGGTTTAATGTTTAGCATGATGCATGTCTGTATTGTGGAGGAAAGAAATCTATGTAATCAAATTGCTTGTTTAGACAATTAGAAAACTAGACAACAAGGCTAAGAATTTCCTTGGTTCTTTAATACGTGCCCCTGTAAGCTGTTTTAAAAGACTTGATATGTATTTAAGAATTAAAGAATTAAAAGTACTATATAAAAGAAATAAAAATATTATTGGAATCAGTTCTGTTTGTTCATAATGTTCGAACTGCTATTAAAAGAAGAATACTTCTAGACATGCCATTCTTAATGCAGTTGCTAGTGTCTTTCATAGAAACACAACCAGTACTTTCTGAGCTCTCATCTTTGCAATTTCTTTTTTTTTTTTTTTTTTTTTTTTTTTTTTTTTTTTTTTTTGAGAGGGAGAGGAGAAAGACAATGAAGGCATGTCAGCCATGTGGTATTTCCATTCATGTTTTAATTCCATCCTTTTGTTCTAACCCTCAGTGTGAATTTGGGCTAGATCAGCAGATGTCTCTTCCCCGAGACTTCCCTAAAATCCCAGTGCCTTTGAGCTCCCCAGCTCATCACAGGGAAGGATGGCTGTAGCAAGTCACATAAACCATCTCTATACAATTGCAAACTGTAGTCATGATGTAAACTTCCTAGCATTAATGTCATTGGAAGGTGAAGTAGTTTTCCTCTAGTGGAAGAGTTTTCCTCTTGAATGAAAGTGGATGCAGTCTTCCACTTGTGAGTGCAAAACTGACAGTACTTGAACAGTGCCTGTAAATCCTTGAAATTTTCAGTGGTATTAAATTCACAAAGATTGAGACTGTGCTGTGGTGGAGGTACAGAAGTGGTGCAGAGTGTTGCACACTGACATTTGAGACTGCTGTTTTAAGATACATTAAAGGTCTCTCTGTTAAATGTGTATTGGCTGACAGTTCTTGGAACTGAATGAAATTCTGTTCTTACCTAAGTACAGATAGAGTAACTCAGGGATCCCTGAAGTTTTGCTTGTCTTGGGTCCTGGCCTCCATTCACTTCTCTGTTTTTCTCTGAAGGATATTGTCATTCTCTTATGAGGTATCTGTATTTACTACAGATGACAAGAAGTATATTTGTAAAACATTTAATGGAAGCCTCAGGTGTCATCAATATGTGCACTTTGCATGTGCTTACACTTGTTACTGTATCTGGGGAAATGTTTTAATTTTGTCACAACTGTAGAATTGTGGAGCCGTCCCAGCAGCAATGTTCAGATGTGTCTGACCTGTCTGCGAGTTCTGGGCTGTGTGTGCCAGTGACAGCTGAATCTCAGAACCCATCATGCCATTGGCTTGCAAGAGGAACAGTGTTCAACAAAGTTCTATATACAAATAGTTCCCCTAGCACCAGTCTTGTCAGTGCCAAAGGGCTGACAAGACCTGTAAGTCTTGTCAAAGGCTTAGGTGGACCTGTAAGTGGATGATGAGCTGTTTGGTAACAAGTCTGTTGCAGAAATCAGCAGTCCATCTTTGGTCTCAGTTAAACCTGATGTGCTTGGGTTATCCAGGTATGTTAGTGGATCCCTCTTCCTGCTTTAAGGCAGAGTGGTCCATGCTCTGTATAAAGACCTTTCTGGTGGCCAGACATAAAGCCTGGCCATCTGGGAGCCCTTTGTCCTAATCCATTTTTTCTGTTTTCTAGACTTGTTAGTAGCTAGGTTAAATTATGAGCAATGGGCTCCAGTTAAGACCAGGGCCTTGCTACATGACTTTCTACTAGAGGGATCGAGACTAAGTGAAGAGTACTTGAAAGGATAGGAAGTTGCAGGAGACTGAACTCCCCAAGCTGAGTTTATTCAGTTTTGTCCTAATTGGGGCTACCTTTTTCCTAAGTGGGATGGTTTGTTCTTGGACTATGATGGGTTTGAATTCATATTTCCTCCTTCCAGGAAGTCTTCTGGGTGTGGACAGTCTCTATGGATTTCATATCTTTTTTGGTGATTGTTATGCTTCTTTTTCAGGGTCAGTCCAACAGCAGAGGCTTTCTAGACTAATTCTGCTTCTGATATTCCCAGTGGGTAAAAAAAAAGTTGGATTTTAGTCCTTCAGCAGCATAGGCCTTTTTCTTCTTTGTCTTCTGTAGTAGCAAGTCCCACAGAATAATAAGGGATAGATTCACATCACTCTTACCACCATCTTCATTCCGACTTCCAAATAGAACATCCGAAGTGTAGTGGGAATTAAAAGCTATCGTCTGTCATAGAAAAGCCATCTTCTCAGTGGAAACAATAATCAGCTGAATCCTGAAAGTAATTCTTACAGCTACAGAAATTACCTTAAAACTATTTTGTCCCTGGTCAATCTCACCTATCCTCTTCCAAGAACAGCTCAGGAGAGCTTTATTGACGGTTCAGTTGATTTTATTAGAGCAAACAGCTCCCTGTCATCTTGGAAAAAGGAGTTTCCTCTTAAGAAAATAAAGGGACTGATCCACTTTGAACTTGTACAGCTTGTATGCAAGGTAAAGTTTGGTATTGTGTCTTCAGCCAGGTGATTGAAAGTCGTGATTGATTTCTTAATATTTAGGGCCACAGAGACATGAGTCTAGCTGTGAAATATAGTTATGGACAGGATATCTCCTGCTTAAGGATTGGTATCAGTATGTGCTTTGAACAGCTTTCTTATGATCTTGGCCCCTAGCCTGTCTCTGGGAAAGAGTGTGTCATCTTAAGTGAGCTCTCTTCTTTAGTCTGTGAGGAATGATATTTTCATAGAATCATTTAGGCTGGAAAAGACCCCTAAGATCATCAGGTTCAGCTGTTAACCCAGCCACCACTCTGTTCACCCCCTCAGTGCCACATTTACATGTCTTTTAAATACACCTATGGACAGTAACTTTATAACTTCTCTGGGCACCCTGTTCCAGTGCTTGACAACCCATTTGTCANATCAGGTTCAGCTGTTAACCCAGCCACCACTCTGTTCACCCCCTCAGTGCCACATTTACATGTCTTTTATATACACCCATGGACAGTAACTTTATCACTTCTCTGGGCACCCTGTTCCAGTGCTTGACAACCCATTTGTCAATGAAATTTTTCCTAATATCCAATCAAAACCTTCTGTGGTGCAGCCTCAGGCCATTTCCTCTTACGCTTTCATTTGTTACCTGGGAGAAGAGACCAGCATCCACCTGGCTACAACCTCATTTCTGGTAGTTGTAGAGAATGATAAAATCCACTCTGAGCTTCCTTTTTTCCAGGCTAAACCCCTGTCCTCCTAGGACACCTGCTCCAGACCCTTCACCAGCTTCATTGCCCTTCTTTGGACTCCCAGTTTTGAGTCAGTGATGATTTTTCCCATTCTGTTTCTTGATGAACCACAGGAAACCTTAGCAGATATTTGACAACAAACTCTTGCTTATTGATTCCTGTTCATTTAAGTAGTGAATTTTCTGTTACCACCCTGTCCATGGCCTCTATATTGAGGTGTAATTTCATGTAATACCTCACCCAGCCTAACTACCTGTGTACTGTCTGCTGTCAGCTGCTCTTTTCCTTCCTTCTCAGTCTGAATCTTGCCTTGTATGAGATCTACAAATCCTGCAGTCAGAAGGTGAGTCAGATAGACTTTCTGGTCTGACTGAAAACAAGTATTTCAACCCTTCTGTCCTGTCAAGAAGTTGATTCAGCATGTGCCTGATGACTGGCAGATCACAAGCAAGAGAAGCAGCAGGAGTTCACATTTGGGACAGGAAGGAGAGAGTGATATTACACCATTTCACAGCCCTAAGTTGTGCTGATGTGGATGTGACAAAGATCCATCCTTAGGTTAATATTTATGTTTTGCAGATTGGGATTTTGGCTCACACGCTGGTCTGTCACATAGTTAATCTATGAATGTGTGCTCAAACTGCATCTTTAAACAGCTGTGTAGCCACGTTTGGGAAGCACATGAGATCATATGGAATGAGGAATGGAAGAATTGATTTTGCTGTCATGTGCCCTTTAGTATAAATAAAACTTTGGAAATCTTCTGTATTGTGCTAGACATGGTGCAGGTGGATAAGGGAAAGGGACTGTCAAGCCAACAGGACAGAGTTTGAGAGAGCCTAGGTGGTTTCCGACTGCATGTCTGGAGTTGTCATTTACAGATGATAGTCTTCAGAACAATCACAGCCAGATAGAAAGTGATCTTTCCATCTCTGTGCTTGGAAAGTTGTTTGTTCTCTTCCTAGAGTACAGCTCAACTGATCTAACTGCTGACAGGTCTATATGTTAGGTTTGGGTTGCCACTGGTTAGCCCAAAATAGTTCTGGGAGCTGTCAGAGGGAATGTTAAATTTGCCTGCTAGATCTGCTGACACAGAGAGATGTGCTGTCTGAAAAGGTTCTTTCTTTGCTTCACATCTTGAGTGGTGGTGGCTGCCACTAGAATGCCACTTCTGTTCCTTAAAGGGTGTCAGTAATACCAGCTTTACCTACACAGAGTATTTTTTAGGGTAAAAGTTTCAGTTTTGGGGTTTTTTTAATCCTCATGCTCAAGGAGATCATTCTCAGGTGCACATTAGTGTGCTTTTAGATTATATTGCACTTTTAATACCTGGGGATATTTCAGTTATTTAGACTATTCTTTCACAGACTTGATGTTTTTTCAGGCTCTACTACTCGTTCTTGTGGAACTTGGCTGGAGCTTTACATATTTGACTTTACTGAATGTGATCTCCTCACTCTGATCCTTTTAAGAGTGATCCTAACATTTACTTGCCCAGTAGTTGTGTTGTAATGACAGTTAGAAAGTGCCCCTGTGAACCGAGGTCTTGAAGCATGTAGAAGAGGGAGCTTCTGAGTTCTTACTATAAAATAAACTAGATCTGTAAATAGCTTATTCCTGGTCTTACTATATGATAATATTCAGGGACAAACCTTAAAAGGGGCATTTTTCACGGGAGAGCTGTCTAATTTTACCAACCAGTTAACTGTATTTTTTCATGTCTTCCAAACAAGCATCTTTGAAGAATTGTGTGTCTTGTACAGACATCTGTAGAAAATTCTGGCCTCAGTCAAAATAAAAGCCCCAAAAGTATGAAATTTTCTCATACTAAAGGCAGGGTAGATTAATAGGTTTTTTGTTCCTAAGCATTTTCCAGTGTTGAAAACAGATTTAAGCACAGTTTTCAAATACCTATCTAAAAAAATTGTTCTTTGAACCCATGGATATGCTTGAGTCCCATACGTAGGAAATGTTTTTCTTTGAGATCAGTATCTGGTTTGATCACACTTGCTTCCTCTTTCTTTGCTGCTATACTAAGTATGTGTCATTGTAACCTTAATCACCTTTCAGTTTCTGATGTCTCATAATGAATGTCTAATTTTGCTGCGCAAGCAACATAGCATGGATCTGCCTTTGAACTCCTGACCTTATAACTTAGTGAATTTCCTTTTTTCTACCTTTTTAAACGAAATGAGAGTTTAGGGCTTTGATCTCCATGCTGTTTGAAAGGAACAGGTAAGAGAGCATATTCCCCCGTTCTGTATGTGCAGCTCTGTCACAATTGTTGGTGTAGCAGTAGCTTCACCCATTATGCCTATTTGATAGTCATTTTTGGTGTATCAGTCACCCAGTCTGATAAAATACCGACCTGTATTGTTAATTTTCCTTGTGGTATGTGAAGTCATGACTATTGATTTACTTCCAGGAAAGTACTCCAAGAAGCATCAGGCTTGACAAACTCCTTATCTGTAAGAGCTTGTGTTACTCAGCCCGTGTTCACTTCCTGGTTCTAAGACCATAGCTGGTGGTAGTTGTGAAATTTTATGTGTTATCCTGGAGTAAAAGCTCAACTCTTTCTGAAGGCATTCTCAGATGAAACTTTTTAACTGCAAGATTTCCTTCCCTGTCCTGGTGCTGAAGAGACCCAGCAGGTGCATGTTTGAGCCCCACACTGGCATTGCTCTCTTGGGAACTGCAGCTTTAGGGCCACAGCTGAATCTCTGCCATTTTGGTTATCCCCATCTTCATTCTGTCTCCTTTTGCTCAACTTACCTTTTGAGACTGAGATACCAAAACTGCATTGAGTATTTAAAATGCGGTTACATCTTGGAGTATACATTAACAAAATGTGATCTTCTGGTTTACTTGTTCTTTTCTTAGTCTGCTCTACTTAGCTATTGAACTGTGCTTCCCAAAGAATCATCTATTGTAACCGAGATCTTTAATTTCTGGGTGATGACAACCACACCTTTAATTCTGCACGTAAAATTCAAGATTTTATTTTCCAGCATGCATAATTTTATCTACATTACATAAATAGAATGGTGGATGACATGCATTGTGTCCTGGTGGCCCATCTGCTACTATTGTAGTTTAAATGATATTTGGTTCAATGTTTCCTTAAAATGCTGGACTTTTTCAGTACTAACAGTAAGATATCTTTAAAGTTGGAAAACTAACATGGGAGGTGTGGTATTTTGTCTTGCATGAAATAGTAATCCCAAAGACAGTAGGAGAATTATTGCTACTTTTTAAAATGTTACTATGAAACCTAATAAAGGTGATCTAAATATATAAGGGTTTTGTATGTCCTGCCTTCCCATTGTACGCCTAAACAAAAACAAAATTCCAGTAGAGGTAAAATGTACCTTTATGGTGGGAAATACAAAAGAAACTTTAATGTAACCATTGAAGATTTAAAAAATTAAAATAACATTGCCTGCTCCAAAGTGGTAACTTTGTACAGCCCATTTTTGTAGGATAGTAATTTCTTCATGCATCTTGAGCATGGAGTTTATAGTTAGTGTTTCAGTGACTAGTCTCTGATGCAAAGAAAGCTTGAAAATTTGTCTCTCAAACAAGAAGACAACTCACTCCTGCTCAAGAAGTACAATTCAAATAGCTGAGTGTTGGGAAAGCGTGTTGGAAAAACACTACTTTGTTGATAACTGGTCACTGTTCAGCAGGACCAGGTAAGCATTTTTCTGAGCATCTTACTGTTATGAATTTTTTAAAATTCTAACTTGTTTTGGAGCCGGTCTGTTTCTTGTTCCACTACCTCACGATCCATGGTACTTCCTTCATAATTGTGGGGGCCTTAACACCTTCTAAGTTGTCTTGTAAATCTGTAAGCAAGGATTAGTGAAGGTCTCTGTCTCCAGACAGTCAGTTGTGGTGCTGGGATGTTTGTGTCTTCTGTGCATCCCATACCTGTATATAATCCAGATTCTGTGGGAAAACTTTCTGTATGGAGATATGCAAGAACCATAAATTACTTTTATAAAGTACGCTGTTATCAGCATGTGCACTCTTGATAGTTAATGTACACTCCATTTAGAAATACAGAGTAAAAATCTTACCTATGTGTCACTGCTTGCATGTTAGTATGGTGGAAGAAAAATAATACGTGAATATAAAAACTGTGGTGCGTCAGTGGATTAAATGGTGTGCTAAAAAGAAGAAAGTTCAAAAAGATTCTTTGGTTAGGTATATCTTAAACTGACTTTTAGCATAATTTGGTAGCTTGTTAAAATGCTTGCAAGTATGTAACCAACAGTCTTTGTTTAATACTTAATTGAAAAATTTTTTTAGCACATTAGGTAGAATCATCAAAGTGACCCAAGAAGTGATTGACTACAGGGCCTGGATTAAAAAGAAGTGGGGGAGCAAAATTAATTTATCACCTGAACTTGGTAGGTATAGCAGGAAACCAACTTAAAATTTTTTCTTGAATTTGATGTAATTCAAAATACTCATGCCTTGAAATTAATCATTCAGATATACAGGAAAAAATAAAAGGAACCTGTAACTTTCTAACCCAAGATTACTTTTCTCTGAGCCTGTTTTTCAATTAGCTTGTTAAACTGCAGCTCTTCTTAGACTTCAAGGCCCATGTGTTTTTATTCTGTGCTCTTTAATGATACTTACGTTTTCTGTTAACAGATAATAGGTTGAAAATAAGAGACCAGATAGCTCTCTGCAATGGAGAACAGCAGCAGAACAGAGACTCTGAACCATCTTACAATCAACACTTGGCGTTGTCGTTGGCCAGTACACAGCAGTTATCCTCTGGTTCATCTGCCTCTTCTGTGTCATCACTCTCCAGCAGTGACATTGTAAGCTTTTTCTTTTCATGGGTTACAGTAGTAAGTAGCAGAGTTTATCATACTCTTCAGAGCCTCAGTTGATACAACAGCAGTTAATCTGATACTATCCCTAATTGCGACAGCAAATTAATAACGTGCCCTGCTCAGAAAAATTACTGAAATCGAGTATTTTTTTTCATTAAATTAAATGGGTCTTATTTCCATCCTAAGTCTTTGGTACCCGTTGTGGTAGTAGTTAGATGTAAAGAAATATAACAACCCAATTTAAGAGTTGCTAATTAAGTAGGATATATGAAGACATTTCTACTCTTCTTCCGTTAAGCAAAATCTTCCATTGTCAAATTCTGATCCTCGTTCCCCATATCTGAAATTGAACATGAACATTATATTGTGCTGTGAAGGTGAATAATATTCCTTATTTTCAGCCAAGCAGCCAGTTCATGTTGTAAGGGTAACAGGGCACTCATATAAAGTCTTGTTGTCAGCTTCCTTGTTTGAAAGTAATTGCTGGGCTTTATTATGACTTCCTGGAAGAGGAGGCTGCAGTCTCTTGAGGTGTGTTGCCAGGCTCTTTAAGTTTCTGCCAGGTGCTTTTGTTTTGGTATAAAGTTAAATCAGTGCAGAATTGAGCAGTGAAAATCATAAAGCACAGCATTGCAAGGCATGAGCAGCTCATTGTAAATCTTCTGAAGCATTTTGTCATAAGTAGAGGCATTGATGGAACCAGATGTAATATGCAGTCAACTACAATACTGAATAACTGGATGATGCCAAGAGAGGCCCAAATACCTGTTTCTTGACTGCTTTCAACAACTAGTCAAATATGGAATTAAAAATTAGGAACTGTATTCAGTCAAAATTTAATAACTTTTGAGGGGTTAACTGCCTTTATATGTTCTGGTTACTTTCTGCAATTACTTTTTTTGTGTTGAATTACCTTTCATGCCACCTTCAGTAAAGAGGACAAATGTTTTTGTTGTACCATCTGGCTAATGAACAAAGAACAGCATGATGCTTGCCAGTGATACTACTAGCCATGCTCCTCGTTTAAGTATGTCAGTGGGAAAGATTTTGCTGTAATAAATTTTAGGAAAAAATGCATGCATAGTGCACAATAATGGGTTCATAACTCACTAGTGGTTATGAACTCCCCTTAGTGCTGTTTTGTCTGATGTTGAAGGTGAAACTTCATTGCCTGATGCCAGAGAAATTAATGAAAAGTTAAAAGGAAGCAGTCAACAAGACAGACCTGAAATCAACTTGAGCATTCACAAACTAAAAGGAAATGGTTCCTTTCCTAACAACATAAAAAAACATGTGCATGTCCTTGTGACAGTCTCTAGTTTAAGGCCTGGTCATATATTGGCATTATGTCCTTAGCAGACTGATGCAGTCTTAATTCGGAATGGAATGGCAGGTTTCTGACAACTGATGAGTTCATCCTACTCTTACTTGGGCATGTGAGGAGGAGCAAGTTCTGGCCAAGCAGTCCTGAGCTGCACCCGATTTAGAAAGAGAAGCCTATTCTGCTATAGTCAGATGATCCGTGCTATGATCTGGCATAATGCTATGTCCAGGTTGCAGCAGAGGAGCATCTGGCATGTGTGACAAGTTGGTATTTGTGCCAAAACTTCTAGTACAGTACTAATAGGCATGATGTGGTGAGCTTTACTATCAGCTTCAGAAAAAGGTAATTATGAATATGGTGTATCTCATCACTTTAGAATTATATGTAGTGTTACCCCTGATCTTGTGGAAGGATCATTCTTCAGGAAGGATTCTGTATTTATTCAAAGTTAAATCATCTGAACTTCTCTGATACTGGAAGACTGAAAACAAGGTATAGGTTATAAAGAAAATGCAGGAGACAAGCAGACCACAGAGTTACAGCTTGCTGACCTCTTCCCAATAATTAAGGTTTTATTTTAATAACAAGATATTTTTCCCTATGTCACTATTAACCTTAAGCACAAAGTTTGGATTAAAACATTGTTTCAGGAGGTGTATTTTTCATGACTGCAGAATATATTTTGCTGTTTATGAGGTGCAAGATCCTAGCTGTTTAATTGGAAGGACTAGTTAGTGTATTTGCTTTTCTATTTACTGCTAAAGTTTCACTGGTAATAGTGATCAACTGCATCTGGTCCTTTGAGTTCTACCTACCAATATAATAGAATTCGGCTTGTGTTGAGGAAGAAGAAATAGGCTTGGAAACTTGTGACATTACTTTGTCACATTCCCCCTCTCCAGCCATCCACTCCCGCACAGAAGTAGTTGTATTCTGAAGTCATCACATCACTGTTCACTGGTGATAAGTCTGGAGACCTTGCACATATTTGTCAACATGTCCTGGAAGCAATATTTGCAGTATTTATTGAGTGTGCAGGTATTATCAGAGCAATGCAGTATTGCTCATAGGGATCCTAGAATTTTTATGAAACCCTATAGTTTAACAGTTGGTTGCAATACAGCATGCTGTATGGTTTTTAAACATTTGCTTCCTTGGAGTTCTGTCAGCATTACAGGTTTTGCATTAATAATCTGTAAATATAACTCAGCAGCTGAATAGATGACGGTTCTGGTGTCTTGGACTTACGGGTCTGTCAGCTAAAGCAATGGTTGTAGATTTATTCTGGCAGCAGAACAGGTCTCAGAACAATAACAATGAGTATGTTTTTCTCGAGACCAGATTGGCATAAACCAGAGCTAACATTTAGAAGCCAGCCTCCCAATGTCAGTATATGCTCAGAAAAATGGAAGTGTAGGGATATAAGAGCTTCGTTACTACCCTGAGTTCTCCATACTGGTGGCAACCTTTTGAAGATGAGAATTTGAGTACCACTGAGGAACAAGAGAACTGCCTCCTTCAAGGACAGTCTTCTCTTTCTCCATATATTTTAGATTAATGTGCTTTTCCTCAGCATACCATGTGAAACTCAGGATGTTTGCTTTCATCTTTGTGCATCTAGGACTAGCTTGCAGCAGAACATGCTTCTGGGCCACTGTCTGCACAGCCCAAAATTAAGAACTGGATCTAATGAGACCAAATTATAATTTGAACAAAAGGTATCCTTTTATGGATTTCCCAAGGTAGTAAAGCTATTCACAAAATGCCTTAGTGTAGCACTGTCTGGCCAATGAAATTCTAGCCATGATGTCTTTAGTAGGTGTCCTAGCCAACTGCAATATCTTAATCACAAAGGACAGCTTTTCAAAGGACCAGTAAATTTTGGATCAAAGACTGTGCAAGAGACACCTGTCTTTGGCTATTGCTGTAAGTATTAGTGGGAGAGCTGTTCAATTTATGGGGTTGTCTTACTGAACATGTCAGTACAGAGCTCTGACTCACTCACCAGTACTTCTAGTATAGTTCTTTGCAAAATACTAAGTATTAAAATTTCTGCCTTGTTACCTCTGCTCTGTGAAGAATGTAAATATTAGTGATCAGGAGCAAACTAAAGAACACATATTAAAAAACCTTATGGATACAAGGAATCTGGTTATCAGAATGTATTTGACTGTTCAAATACATTTTTCTCAATTATGTTAATTATCAAACTGATCTATGTAGTAAGTTTTCTCTCAATGAAGCTTTCTGCTGATTTCAAATACCCTATGCTGCCCTGAAATAAAGCAGAGTATATTCCTTATTCCTGGAAACAGGTAAGTTGTACAATATGATGCATTCCCACATGATGCAACAAATGTTGAAGTGAATAATGGAACGTGCTTTATAAATTCCTTTGCCATCAAGGACAGTGCAAAGTGTGTGAATTTTTAATGTATGGAAGCAAAAGTCAAGCTGTTCCACAACAGAAAACAAGCCTCTGGCTTTACAAAATCTCACCTTCATACTGAGTTAAGTGATTGCTATGAGAATCTGAAACCAGATGGAATGAGCTCTGTTCAACCCCAGCTCTCTGATTGTTCCGGTTAGTTGCAGATGTCAGTCTCAGAATCAAGCAGTGACCAAATTCCTCTTGAGTGAAACTCTTTTTTGTTGGTTGGTTGCTTGCTTGCTTGATTTTCTTTTTTTTTTTTTTTTTTTCCTGGGTGCTATTTTTTCATTCTGGACCTGCGCTCTCTTAACTGGTGACCAAGATTTCTTGTTGCTTAAGCTTTGTGGGAAAATGTTTTTCATTAGTTCAGGAAGTCCTAGGGTAGTGCTAGAGAATATCTACTGCCGGATCAACAGTCTCTGCCAAGAAATAATCCTCAGTATGCTTTTGCAGTCTCATTTTGGCCTGGTTTGATTTCTGGTGCTAACTATGCTCCGCAGCTTTTATGATGTTATGCCAAATAAATTTTAACATTTTATGTGACAGTGATGCCTGCATATCAGTAGCAGATAAAATGGCTCATAGGAAATTCTTAAAGCTCTTTTTTGTTACCTTATGGATATATAATGTCATATCTAGTTCATCACCAAGGTGTCTTTCCAAATTTCATACACCTTATCCCAGTGTTTCTGATGATGATGTGTGGGCTTCTATGATGAGATAATTTTGTGAAGACTTCTGAGTTCTTAAGACCATGCAGTCATACCAAGGTAGTTGAAGTTTAAGTGAACAAGGTACCCTTGTAGTCTAGCTTTAGAGATGACACAGTCCTTCTCTTTTTAACTTTTTAGCATTTACAGTGTTTCAGACTGTTCTTGAAATTTTAACTGTAACCCTTGCAGGGTTGTAAAAACCTTTCATCAGAATGTCAGTGCTTGATCTGCCCACTGTTCAGCCCTAGCAGCTAGAGAATATGCTGAGCAGAACCTTTAGTGTTTTGTGAATGTGTCTTTTCACTGTATTGAAGTATTATGTATTCAGTACCTTGATTGGGTGCTTACATTCTGAGACTAATATATAAATATGACTGATAAGAATAAGACTCATTATTCTTGCAGTTCTGCTGAATGCATACAAGATCCACACTGATTTTTTTGAAACTGTTACTTGCTTTGCAGTAATTGTGGCTTAGTACTTGAACTCAACATGCTTAATGAAGTTATCAGCCATCTCACCTTCCTTCCTATTAGCCAGACTAAATTTCAGCTTATTAGCAGGAACTGTTGTGCTTCTGAATTCACAGAGAGGTGATAGAGTATATGACATATCTTGTCTGGATAAATGTGCTTTTTTAAAGTAATTACATTTGCAGGCATAAAGCGTGCTTATCTGCAGTAGTGGGATAGACACTTCAGAATATGTAGCAGCTCTTCTTGTAGTCTTGTTAAATCCATCTTAATGACTGATTAATTTGTAGAGTTGCAGTTGAAACTGTGTGTTTAAGGAGTGGGGGCAAAAGGTGGTTGCCTAATAAAATTTTACCACTGGAGAGCAGGAGCTGCACACATTTACTCTTTTCTTTTTACCTGCCTGAATATTCTCATGTCATAACTAAAGTAACTATTCTAATGTGCATGAATAGTTGGTCATCTTTATGTAGAATAACGCAGGTTTTGTCTTAAGTATCTCCCGTTCTTGAACAAATAGAGGCAAGTTCTTTAAAAAGCCTCTTAATTTTTAGTCTTCAGGGAGATGTAAGTGCTGACTTGCAGACAGCTCATCTCCAAATAAAGCAGTGTGCAACCCTGAGTGCAGAGACATAGACCTGGTGTTGCTGGGGAAAAGCATTTAATTGAGATTTGATTTCGGGCATTTAAGAGTTGAAGCTCCCAAATCCTTTAAAACTCCATTCTTTTTTCTTATTCCTGCAAAGCAGATTATTAACACTTCCTGTGGACCAGAGGAGAACAAATTTTTCCAGTGCTGCTTTTGACTGTTTTCCTCTTTCCCTGTATGGCCCCACATTTGTTTTTGAGGTTTTTAACCTCTATCTCTGACAGTGTGGTGTTTTATACTGTCTCGTGCTCTCCTTCGGTTCTGCTGTATCAGTTCCTTGAGCAGTCTCTTCTCCATATCCACTTGAAGTGAATTTCTGCAAAGCTGCAAGAGGCATAATTTTGAATACAAAATTCTAAAGTAATTTTATTTAATAAGTTATTCTAAGCAGCAGAGGATACAGAGGGAATTTGTAGTTCAGCAAGTAAAATGGGATTTTACTGCTGTGAGGTCAGTGAAGTAAGGAGAGAAGCACATAATTGTGTAAGAGTCGACTTCAGACTAGTTTCTGATGCCAAAGTCTAAGTTGTAATCTTGCCATATCTTGACATTCCCTCCCATGAAAAATAACAACAAACTACAGAGGTACCTAAGCCATTTTAGGATGGAAGATCTTAATTCAGTATTTATAGTCTAGTATGGTGCATGCTCAGCTTTCATAATTTAGTGCACAACTTGAAAATCAAACTGGAAATATTTTGATATTGTTAACAATACAGACCAGTTGAAAGCCTGTGAAATGAAAATATTGGGGCAACAAAGGAAGTTTTAAATTATGCACTTTTGGGACCTCTTATTTAAGATGGCTTATCTGAAATACAGTGAATATTGATAAAACATGGAATAAGCTTGCAGTCAGGCCTCTCAGAATATAATGAGGTGAGGTTGAAGGGGTACTGTGCTTATATTTATTCTGATAGATACTAATTAGAATTACATTTTCAGTTGTCTTTCTGTAAAACAAATACTCATTCGGAGTATTTTGGAGGATGGATGCTTTGGATGCTGCATATGTTTCAGTTTGCTTGTGTATCCTATATTCTTTCACTTTTCCTGTTCTGTAATTACAATGACCAAGTTTTTTTTTTTTGCAATGAAAGGGAGAAAAATCGACCAGTTTCACCTTAACTCAAGACTTGTATTGTTTATAGGCTGGCCAGTGGAAGTGGAGCAACTCTATTGATGCAAATTATCTTGTGACCTTCCATAAAAGTAGAAATTTTGTTCATCTCAATTCTACTTTATTTACACCATAGTTGAAGTTATGGCTCCACCTACCAAGAAGGGAAATGGCTCACAATGTGGAAGAAACAGGATGAGGGCAGGGGTTGATCATAAAATCACCTTGGAAGCATGGTGGTTTATCAGAGTTAAGTACATTGGGGCTAAAGCCATTCAAGTAAGAGCATGCATTGAAGTTCTTCTTTTGTGCATGGCCCCAAACTATGAAATTTCTGAAGTCCTCTGGTGTTGCTTTATGTTCATTACTAAGCCAGTTCAGGAGTAGGAGGTATTTGCTAGCCACATTTCCTTTCATTAGCTGCTCCTGCTTTCTTGCACTGGTCTTCACCTAATCCTGTGGTGAGGTGATTCAGTAAGATGGGGATTACTGTTTCTGTGGTTCACCTCTGTGAATTAGCTCATAATAATGTCAGATGCTAATGCAGGTGTAATGGAGAAGGCGAGAATGGGAAAAGAGGCAGGAGTAAGACTGGCAGCGGTCATTTGTTAAATCACTGTAATTGTAACAAAGGAGAGGAACACTTGAAAATGTACCGTGTAAAGTGTTAACTATAAACAACAATTTTCAGTTCTTTGCTTTCAAAGATGGAACACAATTTTTACTGAAATGGTCATTGTTCTCTCACAGCTTCCAGCTCCTGAATGTTGTGGGAAAGAGAGAAAAAAAAACCTGTTTAATTAGCAGAAGAAATATTGAGAGTGAAAACAATATGTATCTTCTTGCCAACACTTCTGTAGTTCATTCTTGGAGAACGGGGAGTGAAAACCCAAATATATCACATTATCAAGAAACTTGCATTCTACTGTTTAAGTTTTCATTTCTGAATACTGACTTTAGGATAGTTAGACTCCATTAACATTGAGCCAAACTTAAACTGACTGGGGTTGTGAATTAATCTGAGACAGCTTCAGCTTTTAAGAAAGCATACTGTCTTGGAAATGGAAAGCTCTAAAATGGTAGCTATTATTAACTGTGAGAAGTTTACCAGGTATCTTAAGCCTTGAGTTATTAATGGAATTGAAATAAGCTCTTACGGCCAGACCTAGTTAGTAATGAGTTTTTGACAAGTAAATATTCTCTTGGTGATGAGGTCCTGGGTCTTTTTATAGTGAGAGATGCATTTTGCAGAAGAGTAAATGATTTTATTTTGTTCTTATCCTATGTTAAGAGGAGAAGTCAGGATTTTAAGATTTCTTCAGTTCTTCATCTTTCATATGACTGCAGTGTTTCACTCTTTCTGTCTAGGCAGAAGTTCATCAGTAACACTTGAGTTTCTATGTATCTTTCATACTCTTTTTTTCCCCCAGCATTCAAGTAAATTAAGAGTCCTTGGTAATCAGGGCTATGAGTAGTAGAAATTTTCCTTCCAGGTACTAAATTCTTAATCAGGAAGTTGAAACTGGGTAAAGAGCGTGTTTTAAAAGGGAAACTTCTCAGTAGGATAAACCTGCATCTGGTAGTCTTTCTTGGTTTCCAAAAGCCTATCTTTAGAAGATGTTTTCCTTGCAGGATGAGGTACTGTGACAGGCATTCAAAGTAGTACCATTCAAGAGATGAGGAACTTAGCTTGGCTCTTAGTGCAGTCTTGTAGCTTTATCCCTACCTTATCTGCTAAAATCAATTGAGGGATTTTACCCCTTTAGTGAACATTTAGCTTTTTTAATGTTACCTCTGTAGCTGTCATAGTAGTAGTGGTTAGAGCTTTTGTCTTCCAGATGTGTACCTAAACAGATGTGTACTTCCAGATGTGTTGAGAGTGTAACCTCCATGTGTTTACTTGGAGGTCATCTGAACTGCTGTAGTGCTTCAAGTTTGCATGCTACACTTAAGAATCTGGTCCAGAAAACCAAGAAAGATTTAATCCTTCAGTGTAGGCAGTGCTTATGGAAAATCAGATTTGTTCATGTTGGACTCAATTTTCTGATCAAAGGTTAATCTTTCAGTTTAAGAATGGTAATGCGTTAGCAAACCAGGATTGCCTTAGAAGAAAGATACAATCTGGTTGTATGAGACATGTTTCAGTAAATAACATTTGAGGCAGAAGACCATACCTAATACAAAATTAAAATAAAGCAACACAAGCCTAATTTGTGGTGAAATCTAGTCTAAATTAAATCATATGATGCTCCTTTATCTCCCATCTGCTACTCTTTCCCTACTGGAGTTAACTTTTTGTTGCTCAAAAGCCTCTTAGAAATCTCAAAAATGAAAAGTGTCCCGTCTGGGTTAGGTATGTGAACATTCTGGGATCTAATTGTATCTAAGCAGAAGAGAAAGGGGACATCCTTTGAATGGAGACACTAAAATTGTGTTTTGGTCAGGTTTGTGATGGCTGCATTGCAGTAGATTTGCACATTGGTTTGGCTAGACAATAAGATCCCTTTTTCCATCCTTTCTGCTAGCTCAAGGGTACTTGGGAGCATGCTTAGAACTTGTCTGTGTATTTTCCCCTCTTCTTATAAGCTTTTAAATAATTCCATGACCAAAAGTGTCCAAAGAAACTCATCTTTGCGGACACCTTAGCCTGTTCCCATGTTGCTGATACTGTAGGATTGGGCAAAGGAGAAAAATGCCATCTAATCCAGGCATCAGCTAAACTTAATTTTTCATCAATGCTACAGCATGTAGTTTCCTACTGTTATGAACATATTTATTAAAGAGCAAATACCTGATCTTATAAATAAGAATTTTCTGCACAGATTCTTTTTATGAGTATGGTCTGTCTCTAGTGAATTCATGATGCAGTTCTCTACTTCACAAAGGCATACTGTAACTTTTATCACTAGTTGAACTAAAAGGAGAGAGCTCCTTTCTTTCTGGAGCTTATTTGTTAGTAGGGGCAACTTTACACCAATAAAAGACTGGTTGTTCTAACAAATTGTTTTTATTGAGGACTCTTTCTACTCTGAGTATTCAGTTTAGTTGGGGTGCAAGTTTTACTTTTAGCAATTCATTGCTTAGGCTGCTCAGTATTCACAGTCGTCAGTCTCAAATAATCTTCTTCCCCAAGAAAAGCTTTAAAATATTTTCTTGTTTCTGTTCTTGAGCTGCATATTCTCTAACTGAAGAATCTAATTTAGAAAACAAGGCCATGTGAGGGCAAGTAGTAGTGCTGGACATCTATTTAAAGTTTGTGCGATTTAAGTGAAGAGTCTTTGCTTTCAGGCTATTAATCTTTAGAGACAGAGTAATAGAAGACTTCAGTAATTACTTTAACAGTAAAGGTCTGTGATGATGTGAGCCAATAATGCCTTTTAATGTGGTAACTTCTAAACTACTAATTGGCCAAGCCCCATCTCTTGCTATATTTTGAACCAGACAGCTGGGAGTGGAAAAAATGCTAAGTGGTTTGGGATAAAGAACAGGTTTTTCCATTGTTTTTAAGCTCAGAATGCTTTGGAGTTAAGAACGTGGTAAGAAGCAGCAGTAAAATGTAGGGAAAGCAACTTCTGCCATTATGTTGTGGCTGAAAAATAAGTTTTACAAGATCATTTATGTTCAAAGTTGTTTTGAAAAGGCTGTAGCTTGCTTTCCACCTTTCTCAACTTACAAAATAATTGGTCATGTAAGAACTGAGGTGTAGTTGGGTGTTTTCAAACTTCAGTAATTCCTATAAACCTGAATCCATGCTTGCCTCGTTGCTGTTAAGTGCTCCAGACTCAGAGTGTGTCTGCTTGGAGTGCATCTGAAATTGCTGGTGATCAGGCTGGAAGGAGGGAGAACAGTAATCAGTGAAACAGTTCCATTGCGGTATCTTTTCTGTTATCCTGCATCCATCTTGCTTCCCCTGAAGAATTATCCCTCAGATTTCAGATGGAAAGTGTGGGGAGCAGAACTCCCTGTGAGCAGTGGCGTGTGTGACTGGGGCGTACATACTGGTCTTGACTGGCAGAGCTGCCTCCTTGTTTCTTGGTAGATGGAGCCCTAACTTTGCTGTTGCTGGGTAGGAGTGGGAGAAGAATGTAACAAGTACAGCGAGTAACTTTGCCATATAAATACGTACAAACCAGAACACAGTTCAGAGGACTGAATCTGTCATGACACCTAAAATTCTTGTCCTTCTACCACCTACTGTGTTGCTGTTCTTGTTCTGTTTTTTCCCAGCCCTAGTTCTCATCTTTTAATTTGAATTTCTTAGAGGCATAACTGGCTTTAGATTCGTGCTGACTGGAACTGACCTGTGATTGCCATAGACCTGTTGACATCATCTTCTTAATGGAAGTTCACTTAAACTTTTGCTAGATGTGTAAAATAAACATAGTGCTGGTTTTTATTTATTTTTTTTTGTTTACTATTGAAAAAAATAATTGTTTTACAGTATTCACTTGATTTGATATTTGGGTGCATTTTCACATGCCTAGTCTGTATATACTGTACTTTCTGTAAAGTTGCTTTTCTTTTCCCCTTTTTCTCTGCCAAAAGGAATCAGATACACCACCTTGCACAGCTCCTAATGTTTACCAGTTCAGTCTTCAAGCACCGACTCAGCTTATGGCCAGTTTAGCGCCCGCATTGCCCCTGCCAAGTGGTAAACCCCAATCTGCGCCTCCAAGAACCTTGATAATGGCCGCCAGTAATCAGGTATGAGCCAGCTGAATGGAGCAACTGTCACAAGCAAGCGATCACATTGCAAGTGTAGGCCATGTGCGCTGTGCTGTCAGTCTAAAAGCCTCTGAGGATAACTTCATATAGCATGTGCAAAGCTTCATGTGGTCATAAAAGTACTTATCTGCTGTGTCAGAGTTGTGGGGAGAACAAAGGGTGGGAAAGGGTTTAAAAGAGAACAGCCCATCCACAACACAGACACCTAGGAGTAAGTTAAAGAACAGTGTCAGGTGTCTGACTCCTTAAGTTGTATGTGGGAGTCCTGGAGCCCAGCTAGTGGGATATTTGTAGATCTTTAGGCTATTTAATAATTTCCACCACCATATAGGTGGTGGAGCTGCAAGGTAGTTTTTGAATTTTAAGGAATAGTACTGACCTCTCTAGGCTTATTTAGTTGTCTTGATTTTGAATTATTAGAACAGATTTGGTTACACTTGTAACTTTCTGTAATACATTTTAAAGGTAGAGAACAGAAAATTAATTATGGACATGTGTACAAGAATTTTTACGAAAAAACTAAACGTGTGCATAAATGTGCTGGGACCTGAATGTATTTTGGCGAATGCATCCATTCTGGTACAACCTCAGTGTGTCTTTCTGCAGGACAACATTCCCTCAGTCTTAATAATTAAAGCTAATAGCCAAACATGCCTCACATGAGGCTCACCAGCAATTATGGGTTGTAGCTTGCCTATGATAACAGCGAGCTTGTTTCTTTGAAGCTTGGTTTTGGTCAGGTTCTCATAATGTTTTGCTTCTTCTCTGAGTCTTTCTGTCAGGGTTTGTAGGAACCCAGGGCTAGGATATTTTCAACTTAATAACTTTGCCTTTTTTATTTGATTCAGCGCTTACTTATCTTCTTGGACCTTCACTGGACACTCTGCCATTTGTCCATATCTCTGCTCCTGGGGAGCCCAGACCTGGGCCAAGCAGTCCATGTGTGACCTCACCTGTGCTGAGTAGAGAGGAAATGATCACTTCCCTTGACTTGCCTTTGGTTTTAATTTTCTAACCGATTACACAGATTCTTCCCCTCCTTCCTTTCCATGTCTTTCCCTACTGCTCAGTCCTACCTAGGCAATACGAGTTTACCTGCACAGGAAATGTTGTATTATTGAGAAGCTAATATAATATATTTCTATTCTAGTGTCTGCAATTGAGTATTCAGTGGCTAGTGAATACAGTACAGTCTGAAACTTAGAAGTTTTTTTAGAATAAAACTGGAGAGTTGTTTTAAGTTAAACTTAATCTAAAATACAAACTTAGTGTAGATTATTTTTTCCTTACAGCTCTGCTTTTCTGAAGAAGTACCCTGGAGCTAGTTAGGAGGCATGCCGTTGTTAGTACAAAACAAGTTGTCATTCAGAGTGTTTGCCACAGTTGTGAAGAGGCAGTGTGTTGTGTGAATTTTGGATCTCTGTGGGAATTTTGAATCCTGGGAAACAACTGCTTTGTAGCACTTTTTCTGGCTTTCTGTTCCTTGGCTGTCCTTCCAAGTGATTGTTAGCTGTTCTGTTAGTAGTTTTATATTACTACTTATATGTTTAAAAGCAGGAGGTTTTTCTGTGGCTTTGCTTAACAAAGATGGGCCTTTGAGAATCACATTAAATCAGAGGAATTTCTTGCTGCCTATAGTTCAGAAATGGGATAATGGGATTTTTTGCACTGAATTTACCAAAAGCTTATATTTTGTGAAGTAGAAGTGTTCTTTTTTGATAAAGTTTATGATTGAGTCAGAAGTGGGAAATAAAATCATTCTACCGGGAATACTGTAAATACCTCCACTCCAACTTTCTGGAGCATGATTCTGCTAGATTAGGCTGATGGCTTTTCTTTTGAGTTGGTGTAACTTGAGACCCAGCTAGTTTATAACTCTTAATAGGGACATTCTACCATCTTAGAGGACTCCTGGCCTCATAGATTTGAACATGTGCAAGACTTTCTTAGCAGCAAGTCTTCTTTCATATTCAAAAAGTTTTGAAAGGGATTCATTTGTCTGCATGGTGTCTTCAGCTTTCTCCCTGGCAACTTTTTCCATTCGCTGTTCAACTTGGAAAGCTCTTCCTGGGTGTTGAGCATAGCTCTCAAAAGCAGGAGGTGCCAAGAGCAGTAAATGTATTTTGAGCAAATTACAGCGTTCTAGACAAGTTTGCTGCTGTTAAAGCTTCCTGGTATTTTCATTTTTCAAACATGTTTGGTGTGATTACCAATTCTGTTTATGTACTGCATAATTAATTGGAGAATTTCCAGGTGGTTCAGGGACTGATTAAGCTCCTGGCACAGGTCTGAGTGCTTTTCGGGATCATCATCATCCATCTTTTTCCAAGGTAATCATTCTTGTACTCTGCTGACAGCAGTTTGAAATTTCACTTGGGGGAGCACATCAGTTTATGAAGCAGTACTGCCTACTAGAAATAAGCAGAAAAACTGATGCTGACATGCATGTCCAGATGAATAGAGGGGGCAGAAATTGCTTGGTAATTTCTCAGGGAGAGGACGGGACTATGTTCCCTGTTGTTACTTTGAGGTAAGTTCAATTCATGCTGGATTGCTAGGTTCACTAGGTCACCAGTGAAGGCAGAAAAAACTTCCTGTTTCTTAGGTCAGAAGAACTTTTAAGATGCTTTCTTTTTTCCCCCAAAGGGTTGTGTTTTGTTTCTAAAGTATTGAAAGCCACTAAGCACCAGTACCTCTGCTGCACTGGCTGGCTTCCAGTGTGTCTGAGAAAACCTCTACTAAAGATGAGTGGTGTCTGATTGGGAATTTGTTGCTGTGGAGACAACTAGGAAATGAAACCTTAATGTCAGTGCAGAAATACCACACTCAAAACTTGCAAAACTACTTGCAAGAGTAAGTTCTTTTTTTTCCAGATTCTTTTGGGTTTGGCCAAATAATATAAAACACTTAAACTTGTAAACTGCTTTTTTTATATTGCACTACAGACACTTCTGTGGCCAGTATACTTTGCTTCAGAGTTTGCTTTTATCCAGAACAATTGTTAGTGGTGCTGCTTTGTCTCACTAGTACTGCTGATACTGCTAGTATCTCTGACATGATTGCTAAAAGGTTAGCAGCATTGAAAACAAAATTGTTCAGGGACTTGAATCAAAAATTTATTTCTTTTAGAAGAGTGCAAGCAGTTAAGTATAATTCACTTGGATGAAAGATCGGTTTGTAGACACATGTTTTAATTCATGTCACTGCAGAACTTTACCAAATACTTCTGAGAAGGCCGATGTCATCAACGAGCCAGTGTACAAATATGTTTAATTCCCTTTGTATAGTGCAATACTTCAGGGTTTTTGATATGTCAGCTTCAGTTTAGAAATTACTGGATTTGTTCAATGGTTTTTTTAGCTGTTTAGGTACTGAAGGCTTCTTCACTCAACCAAATGACAATTTTGTTATTTCTTTTAATTGAGAATGTTCTCATTTATGATGGAATAATTTTCCAGTGCCCATGTGTTTTCATAGGAAGGAGGCTATGGTTGTCTCCTTTGGAAACAGTTTTGATTCTAAATGTCAGCCTCCCATCTTCCGTGTACGACAGAGCATTGTTTGGTTTTTAACACATGCAAAATTTAGGAGAAGATGTTTTATTTCCTTTCCTAAGGAAAGAGGGAACAACTGCATCTGAGTTTCAGAGGTTGTTTAGCTGAAAACAGTACTAGAGATTTTTCATCTAGGTTGTCCTGTATTTATATGGACAGTCTTTATTTGGTGTTATCCTTCCATGTATGGAAGCTGATTTAGCCTGACCAGACCCTGGATAGCCTAATCTGACTCTGCTTACAACAGAATGTTGGTTTGAGTGATCTTCAGAGGTCTCCATATAAATATCCAGTCTAGATGTTTATAGGACTGTACAAAAGCCTCTGGCCAAATTGGTGGTTGCTTCCTAAGTGTTTTTTGAGTTGCAGGAAAGACAATGTCTAAATAGTAGTTTCTTAGAAGCATAAACAAACATAAATAAAAGACTTATGGAAATGTAGAAGTCATACCTTCCTTTTATTTGCATAGAACTTTATCTTCCAATGTCATTGTAATCAGATTTTTGCTCACAAACTGTGATTGATTTGAATAATCACATATGCATTTCCTCTGCAGACTTTTTCACATGTACTGTATTGATATCACCTCATCATTTGGAAAGGGGTTTTCTTACTGTAGTAATAGTTTTTCTGTTCCATATAAAAAGTGAGAATTCTCAGTGAGGTAAGATTTCTCTTTAAGGTCTGAAATTGTCAGCCTTATGCTAAAAAAGCTATTATCTCTTGTTCCCTGTAGTGACAAGTATGCAGATACACTTCATGGCCCATGTCACAACAGCAGCAAAGTTGCAGTGTGAGTTTGGTCTTATGGTAGCATTGTTTTGACTCTTGCCCCTCAGTTTTGAAACTTGGGTAGTGACAACATCAAAAAGGGTATTTATTTTGTGTGTCATTCTACTTTCTTTACGATAACGTAGTTCAGTATTTGCTGTGATGCTGATGGTAGTCTCTACTGTCAGTTACTCGTTTTGGTGACTAGGCTCTCTGCTCTCTCAAGTAGTAGTTCATCTTGGAGCTGCTTATACCAGTATTGACTAACCTGTTGTGAAAGGTTGAGGAGAACCTTGACCTTTGTCTGGTAGCTCTGCCTGTAGCCTATAATGAGGTGAAATAAGATATGAAGGGTTGATATAACCTGCTCCCTTGCGGCTTTAATTTTTCCTGTTGTGCTGGAAGGTAAGAAATGTCTAAAATTTTTCTTGCTTTTGAGCTCTTTCTAGTCTCCATGCTGATTTTTCTTTTATTTGCTGTTCTCATGGTTGAATCCGTGAATGCTGTTTTCCGCTTTTAATTACAGCAGAAAAGAGTTTGGGCTCATTTTATAAAATCTATTCAGGACTCAAGATCTTTTCAGTGGTAGCTGAAAGTAACCTGTAGGTCCCAAAAAGAGAAGTGTCTTTGTTTGCAGTGCTTTGGGCCTTTTTTTTTCTTTGATTGCCAGTACTAAACAACTTTTGGAAGAACTTATTTTGGTTTTCCTCTGCTTCAGCTTAGAAATCTAAACCACATAGAAGTCTTACCAGGTTAAGAGTATGCCCAGGTAGCACATGCAAATATCTTGTAGAATCCTGTTAACTAATCTAAACTAATGAGGCTAGGTTGAACCATTGCCTAATACTTGGCTTATTGCTTATGCAGTTGTGACTAAAATGTTGGCTAGGCCATTGTCCATTATTTCTCTGCAAAACAATAAATTTATTTCATAAAGATCAAGAAGTTAGATTTTTTAGTGTACTTATTGATATTGTTATGCTCAGAAAGTGAGTGAGTGCTACAAGCCTAAAATAGAGAATTTGGAAGTGTTGAAAACGTTGTGAAATATTTTGAGAATGCATGTTAAGCTATTTAAGGGATAATCAAAATGTAATGATAAGTTAAGGTAGCTCTGAATACTACTCTGGTATTTCACATGAAATAATTTTGAGGTGTAATAGTTTCATTACAAGTCTGATCAACTGCAGACTAGATTCAATCATGGCCTTTGATCCTGTAATCTTAATAACAAAATAGTAAATATGTGATCTTTCAAAACTGTTTTATGCCTTTTCTAAGCTTTTTCTTTACCTCTGTAAGTACTTACCAATAATTTTTGAGCACTGAATGTATAATCTCTTTTGAAGTTGAGTACAGATACTTTATTACCAACATTTCTCTGTGTTTTTGTTCCTTCTTACTTTAGAAATGTTGTCAGGCAAAAAAAACTCACCAAAAGACCAAAATTATTCAGCAGCCTGTTTATGTTTAGATTTCAGCTCTGTTATGTTACTTACGTTATTTAAAGTTGTAGGGGATTGATTTTTGGCTATAAATTTTCTTTTTGAATAATGGCAGTCTTTGAATGTCAGCATTTTTGCACAGGAAATTTGCCAGCATTTAAGAATAGAAGTTTTGTTTCCTTAGTAAATAATTACTTGGTATTTCTGTTGCAACCAGATTTCTTTTTTTGATACTTTTCTGGGTTTGTTTATTTTTCTTTTTCTCCTGTTTTGTTTTTTGGGTTTTTCTTTTTTGTTTTGTTTGTTTTGTTTTTTGGGGTTTTTTGTGGGGTTTTTTGTGTGTGTTTTTGTGGGGTTTTTTTTGTTTGCGTTTTTTTGTTTGCGTTTTTTTATTTTTTGGTTGTTGGGGTTTTTTGGTTTTTGTTTTTTGTTTTTTGTTTTTTTCCTCTGGGTGTTTGTATTTTTTTCTAGTTTCTGTTGTTGGGTTTTTTTCTGGAAACTCTTTTAATGTGGTATGTGATGCAGAATTTCACCTTACCCCTACTCCCAGGCTTGTCTTCAATGTGAATTCTTTAGTTTTTCCTCCAGATCTTGCAGCTAACAACCAAACCAATTCTATCATTCGGTTGTTGACTCAATAGCCCTACAATGGGAGAGGAGATTGGTCTATCTAGAGAAATAGATCCAAAGAAGTTGAAACTTCTAAATTGAAGATTTATCTCTTGTATCATAGATGAAGGGCTTCCTTTTTGGGTTATCTGATCTCTCTCTAGCCATCATCTGCTTACAGACGTGTCATCTCTCAGTGATTGTGTGAGTCCTGAGCATCTTGATGTCCAGAAGTTTGTGCACAAGAGAAGGCTGTTTGATACAGCCTCTTGAGATTTCCAGAAACATGAAGTGAATGTCTTTTATCAAAGATCCTGAAAGAAGCTAAGTGAATTTTATTTGCCTCATTTTAAATTAAGTAATTGGAAGATGAGGAACAAAGATTCAGTTTTGGTGAAAAATGGAGTTCACCAGGAAAGTCCTGCAGGAGTTGGTGCTGGCTAATGTCTTAAAATGCAGTGGATGAAGCCTGGTGAAGTTTGCTGGTGATGTGAAGCACCTTAAGGGCTACCTGAAAAGGGGTGCAGAAGAACCTTTCAAGGTGATGAATTAGGAGGGAGAGAAGTAATTTAAACTTTGTAGAGAGTGACAGGCCCTGGGCTGACAGTTTCTTGTAAAGATGACATCTTGATGTTTTTGCAGAACACCGACGAGTATAATTTTGCCTCTTCTTTTTCCTCATTAGAGGAATGTCAAAACGCAAATGGAAGCAGAATAGGGAAAGATGTTAATAGTGATCCAACACATGGAATTGCTTCTGTGTGAAGAAAGAATGATTATTTAACCTCAACAAGAAAAGGATGAGGTATATCATCTAGGTCTGTGTAGTCATCAGCAGTGTATGAAAAAATTAGAGAGCAGAATAACAAGAAATTATTTACTCTAAGAGCTGATAGATCATCCCATAATATGTTCAAATTAAATGTGATGCTAATTTAAGATGTGAAATGCTATAGTACAGGATGCTAAAAGTTGATGGCTTCAAAGAAACAAACTAGTGAACAAAATCTCATTGAGAACTAGTAAATATAAAGAAATCATCTCTGAATGAAGTCGTCCCTTAAGCAGTCAACTTCCTTAAGCACCTCTCACAGCTGATGAGTTGTAAGATTGATGCATTCAGATCCTGCTCCAATAGATTGACAGTCTTCATCTTGATGGCCTAAAAACAATGCAAAATACTTCATCACAGGCTAGAGTTCACATTCGGGATAGGTTATTTATCATTCTTTTAAAGTTTGTTTACCTTTTGAGCAAACAAGGGGTAGGACATCTTTTAGGATGTGATTTAGGTAGATGCACTTAATTGTCATACTTGCTGTGCTGCTTATTTCATCTTGGGGTCACCTGCCATACTGCCCCCAGTATTTTTATTTTTTTTTGTGAATCCTCACTCATATTGAGGAAGAAGTTGCCAGATTTTTCACATTTTCAGCTGAAGTGAATGGATAGGCTTCCTGGAAGTTTGTATGCTCAGTGATCAGACTTTTGTTCTGGTTGTTCAGTAGCAATACTAAAGTTTTTTCTGTCTTTTTTCAGCATATAGTTGAGGGCAACTGTGATGACCAGCTGATTTTAGTGTTTTGACTATTATAGGGTCATTTTTTAGTATTTTGATGTCACATCAAGTAAATGTTTATATATAATTGAGCCGGATACATACATCAATAAATTATGTTTGGGAAGTTGTGTCTCTTAAGAGTGAAAAATTCTCAGCTTACATTTCCTTTTTCTGTTTGTCCTTGAATTATTTTGCCACTGGTAGTATGAGGATAACACTTAGTGTGTCAAATGTTGATTAGGTTGCTGTAGGACACTGTACAAATTAAAAAACCTTTTAAGGGTTTTTTGCCACCCTGCAGTTAACTGTGGTTGTTCCTCAACACTAGTCTTCACCAATTTGTCTTTCTGGATGCTCAGTGTCTCTCTTAGTTACAGTTTGACAGTGAAATTTTGCTTATGGAATTATGCTTTCAATAACTGTTTTTGTTTTGTGCATGCAGTTGTAATGGTGGCTTAGTGTTCTCATTTCTTTCTACTTCAAACTTGTTTGGAAGTATAGAATATGAAATATCTGCAGCTACTTTAGTGTTCTAAGCAGTTGTCTCAAATGTTAGCTTTGTGTTCCTGTTTAACCACTTAAGGTTATAATTAGCTTTTGTTACAGGCAGTCAGTTTTCCGTTGAGTTATTGCTGTCAGACATCAGGAAAGGTTGCTTGCATTGATGTTACCAGTATTTAGGAAGTCTTCCAGTTTCATCTTTTGAAACTCTTGCACCTATTTTAAGTACATGCACATTAAGCTGACTTACTGTATGTATGTATCACTTATGTATGTATCACTTATTAAGTGATGGAGGTGCCTGTAGTGCCTTTTGGTGTGGTAGGTTTACTCAGGCTGCTACTAAACCTTTTGGACAGCTTTTTTGTACCAATTTATTGGTGATCCCCTGAAGAAAGTGTCATGCTGTATTTCTGATCACTTTACTGTTTTGCCTTGGTCTGTATATGAGGTACAGTCTAGGAGCTGTGTAACCTGATGATCAGCCCAGTAGGATTTACAAGCTACTCACAAGCCATACTTAGTTTTACTTGGCACTGACATGAGATTATGGGAAAAGCAGAATTGAACTCCCCATGCATCAGTTCATGTGATCATGCCCTTATATTTCTCCATGATATTTCTGAAAGACTTAAGTATCTCACTTGGTCATGCTAAGATGCTCCAAAATAGACATATCTGTCACAATTAGTATTTAATGTGGAAGTTCTCTGGTTTTATAAGGGAGTTGTATAGTGAGTGTATTTCATACTGAGATCCAAGGGTTTTAAGGATGCTTTGAAATCTACACCATTTCATTTGCAGAACATTTTCTTCAGAAAACATATAATAATAATAAGCTGTTAGTGCCCTGGGACTTGCACAGCTACAATTAAACAAGCATGAAAAGACCAGTTGCTTCAAGCAATGTTTTGCAGAAGTGACTTATATACGTTGAGGAAATACAACTGGTAATATGTGTTTTGTTTGTTGTTTTTATGCCTAAATGAATACTTAACCTTATTTCATTTTTTTCTTTTAGCAGCACAGTGGAATGAAGTTTTCCATGAAAGGAACACATAACCAAGGCAACAGCTACAGCCCCGTCAGCAGTGGAGGCATGAGGCAACCAGTTGGTAACCGAGGACACCACCAGTACAATCGTAATATATGGAGAAGGAAAAAACACAGAGACAGTTTGCCTATTAGTCTGAGCAGATAATGGCAGATGCCAAAATGACCTTCCCTATTCAGACAAACTGAGTGAGTGCCACTCGACTTGAGGGATGGAGACCAGCGTCCAGCACATCGTTTTATTGGTGTTGCCAAATATCTGCAGCTGACTTCTTTGCATGTTTCTTTGTGTGGTGGTTCAGTCCATCTTCAAGAAGTAGTTGTGCTTATCTGTGAAGCCTTATTAAATGTGGAAGTTTGTTTTCTGCCTTCCCACAATGGTTCATTCAGTGCCGAAGCAGCTCTGACAATAGAACTGCAAGGACATTTACAAATGCTGTAGCTTTTTTGCTGTGGCTGTATCTGTTCCTTTTCTTTTATTTTAGAAGTGAAGGAAACTTCAGCCCCTTGGAATTCCTTTTTTTTTGTTTTTCTTTGCAGCAAATCAAGTTGGGAATATATAAAAGTAAATTTGCTGCTCTCCCATTTGGTTTTTTTTTGTTTTGTTTTTGTGTTTTTTTTGGTGGGTTTTTTTGTGGTTTTGTTTTGTTTTGTTTTGTTTTTTGTTTGTTTTTTGTTTGTTGTGGTTTTTTTTGTTTTTTTGTTTTTTTCCCCAAAGCTCAGTTTTTTTTCTCTGTAAATATTGGAAGTATGATTTGTGCAATAACTTGGAATTTTTAATTTAATTTCATATTATCACATAAGTTATATTTAAGGGGAAGAGGTTTTTTAATTTACAGATCCTTTCCCAGGTTGCATTATCTAAGTTGGGGTCATAGTTTTGGCAGGTTGTCTGAGCAGTGTTATAAACATGACATTTGGTAATATTTGAGGCTTCTTGATTCACAATGAAAGTGCGATTTGGCTTACAATTTTAAGAATTTACTAAGCTCCAAAGCATTTTGACCTTGTGTTTTTTAGCTCATTGTCTGGCTCTATCAGTCGTCTTGCTCTGACCAATGAGTTTTAATTTTCTTTAACTAGACAACAAATCCAACATTTGTAGTACCAGAAGTGAAACTTTTTAGAGGAATGGGAAAAAGGTTGGTTCAAGTCCTGAAATTAAAAAGCTGTGAACTACAGGCTTTGATGCATTTTAGGAATGTAACCTGTTAATGTTTGGGTTGAAACAACACTATTAAACAGAGGTACCCGGCTTAAGGAATGTGGAGAAAGGAAATATGTTGATTCCATTAAGGAATCTGTATAGTAGTATGCATTAGTTCTGTTAAGAGCAATTATATAAAAAGTACTTCAGCTGCTCTAAGCATTACAAGAAGTATCTTTTAATGTGTTGCAGGAGAGCACAGCCCAGTGTTGTACACAGTATGAGTGGCTGGCACTTAATTTACAGATGCATACAGGTATACTATGCAAGTGTGTATTGCCATGACAAACACTGTCTTTAACTTTTTGAAAAATGTACATCCTGCCTAACCCTGAGTTTTTAAAGCACCACAGTTGTCCTGGGAGTAGGTCACATCTCATGCCCTCTGACTTCCCTTTTTTTGATTGAGAGTTCTTAAGCTATACAGAAAACTACAGGTAAGTTATGTAAGTCCACTAGCAGAGAAAGCTGAAGAATCCTGTTAACAAGACATCTATACTGTGTACAGATATAGAGGGTTTTAAAACTGATATCTGAATAGTGAAATGAGGTGTCAAGCATGAAGCTTTTTACTATGCTGTATGCCTTTGAAGCAGAAGTAGTTCATGGTATTACTGAATTTGTCAAACACAAGCAGGTCCTTGAGGGGAGAGAGGGCAACATTCCAAAGTAGAGTAATGCATATCTGTTTGAAGAAAGTTTGTCTTAATGCTCCAGACTCGTCACAATTAAAAAAGAGTTCTAAAATTGTGAGCTGATTCATAAATAATATCTAAGGGCTGTTACATGAGCCTGTACTGCTTAGTCTTCACACACTAGCAATATTGAGCATAACTACATTAAAGAGCCTTCAAAGGCTTTAATTGGTGTCTTATACTAGTGTCCATTTTAAAGCAAAACTCATTCGAATAGTGCTATCACGTAACACTTCAGTCATGGTGAACCAAATTAATTGGCCTGGCTATCACTGTGGTTATGTGCTACAGGTTTAAAAAAATGTTTAAACTTTTTGTGTGGACAACTATGTGGAAGCTAAAATTGACATATTTTTATGTAAAGTTTTCTATTCTTTGATTTTTAATAAACTTTGGAGACCAGTCACTCGTCTCTGCTTTTTTTATGGGAAACTTCATGGATGAAGTAACACTTGACCTTGTCCCATTCTTTGGTGTATACTTTGAATATCTACTTCAAATTGTTCATGCCAAGCACCTTCAGAATGAGGTTGGAAGGTGGATGGATGCCCTCAAATGTTAGTGATGTGTTTCTAAAGAGAGTATCGAGCATGGATGTTGCTTTTGTAGTTGTGGATTTGATCCCTTGATAATGAGATAGCAAAGGAGCTGCAGGTAGTTTCCACAGTATTCTCAAGAGGACATTGACTGACTAGTTCTTTAGGATACCTTAACTTTTCATTATTTTTTTTTTCTAGTCCCTCCCTGTGGTTTCTCAATTCCTTTCAAAATCTTTGTCTAGGTTTCAGCCTCCTCAAAGATTGGATGTGTCTTGTCTTTTTCATATAAACCCTCTGAGAAGACTGAAGTGTCAGCAACTGTAATTCAGAATTTAAAAAAATGAGTCTTTGGAAGGAACTAGTATAAATCTGTGAATGCTGAGAAAGGGAATTGAAGTGTTTTTAATAGACAGCAGTGCAGTGCTCAGGATTGACAACCAGAGAGGTCTGTGGTACTTGGTCAATCTTAATGAGTATCTGCTGGAGAAAAGCAGAGGTGTGGTAGAAAGGGAAAATAATAACCACTCAGTAGTAGCTGGCATAATAATTATTTTTTCTGTCAAGTCAGTTAGCCAGTGGGACATGGCTGACAGAAGGATATATCGTCTCTGCAGACACAAAGATTAAGTGCAGCAGCATTGATTTCCTGGGCTCCACCTTTTCCCTCTTTCCATCCAGATAATGATTTTGCTTTATTCTTCCCACAGATTCTGCCCAACTATCCATCCTTGTTAGTAGTCTACATTTAATGCATTAGGATAGTCTTATGAGCCCTTGTTGTCTGATAATAATCTGAGCCATCTACTTGATCCCAGCCCTCGTGACTGTTTTGTGCACTGTTCATAGGCAAAACTAGTCATGGACTTCTGATGTGGAAGGGAGAGACTGCAAATTGAATGGACCCATAGAGTCCATCATAGGAAGAGCTCAGTTGTGATCTGCTCCTGTTTACAAGAGCTGTCAGTGCTGGTGTTGCATTGGACTTTCCCTGTAATCCATCCCTGTGCACTGAGGCAGGGTAAGAAGACAGAAATGTGACTGACAGTACAGTGCTGCTGGTTCAGCACTGTTTCTTTCCATGGGAACAGCCTCTTGAGAATGGGCATAGCAATAGTCAGAGTTGCATTGGAATACAGCACACCTTCAAGCAATGTGAGCTCCTCCTCATTTGTGGGTGAAAAGAGAAGCCTAAATTGTGAGCTAACAGGCAGTTGATCACTCGGTGTATACCTGTGGGGAAGTAAATGTGTCAACTTCTGTGCTCTCAAGGACAAGAGGCTACCTACTTGCTGACTGCTGCCAGTATAGTCTGGCTATAAATTTAATAATACATGGACTAAACCAAACTTATGACCTGAATTATTTGACTGAAAGACATGACAGAGCCATTGATTTGGTGGCTGCTCTTGTGCACTTACACTGTTTTGACTGGGGCTCGAAGCATTGTGGAAAGCAGATGCGCCAAAAAAGGAGGATTTTGCAAAGAGCCTTAGGAGAGAAGCCTGAAAAGAAACATCTTGGAGATAGGAAGATGTGTGAAGAAAAATACCAGAGGATGCCCCAGAACCTTAACTAATAGTGCCTGTCAAACACTCTTGTCAGAGTTCTTTCTCAGTATTATGCTACTGCAAAAGTTTTGGCTTAGAGCTGCCTATTGCACAGTAGCCTTTTGGTTTCAAATCAATTAAGGATTCTCCAAGCATTTGCTTTTTTCATAATCCTTTTCTATTGAGGGATTGTTGCCTGAGCATAAAAAGAAATTATGAATGGCCCATATGCAGCGCATACTGATGATATGCTTGTCTGTGTGTGAGGTCAGGAAAGACAAAGGGCATCCCACCCAACACCAGCTATTTTCCCCTTATTCACCAAAATGTGACATGTTCTTCTAATGTGAATTCTTAGGAAGCACCAAGCTGCTTTCTGCTTCAGTAACTTAGGGGTGTTGAACAGTAGGTTGATTTATTGTTTTACTAAAACACGTCTTCCAAGAAAATGTTTCACTGACTTATTTTCAAACCTAAACCAAACAGGATTTAGGAGCTCCTAGTACAGGATTTTCTGTGTGAGAGGATGAAAGCAGTGTTTAAACTGGAAGTCCATAACCCCTGTGTTAAAATTGCCACTATTTGTTAGCGAAAACTCTGGCACTGATCCTGTGTGAATATTTTGTTAAGAAAACCTTTGTAAGAAAATTCCTCGCTTCCTGCTCCTCCTTTGTAGAGAAGAAAAGATGAATCTTCTGTTAGGCTACATCCACTCTTTCAGGATTGCCATTGTATGCATCTGGCTAATTTGAGGAGTCAAAATGAGTTGGTGCAATCTTGCCTTTGTCAAGGCTTTCATGTCCAGGTCATGAGTCACTTGAGTACTGCTTACTGTATAATTGTGTGTGAGATCATCAAATCATCTCTGTTCTCTTGGGTAGATTTCTTAGGAGACTTAGGAACAGAAAATAAGATTATTCCATTAGTCATTAATATATGTGCATGCAGTCTCCTGTGGATGAGCAGAGTTGCAGTTCCCAGCTGCAAGTGCAGGATTTGTTGTGTCCTCACAAGGGCCCTGGAGAGAGCCAAGGCAGCCCAGCAGGTGTGTTTGCCCTCAGATTAGGGGGTAACAGAGCAGGTCTGTGCAACAGCTTTCTGACCTGTTCCTGATACAGTGGCTGAACAAAAGGACTTGCTGTTTCCTCCCCTTCCTCTGTTGAAATAGAATGGTCAAGGAATGTGAGGTTGTGGGAGATGTACAGGTTGTGTGGGTGTGAGTGTCAGGAATTAGGAGTGGTTAAGCACTGGGATACAAGTGCTCTAGTCTGCTAGTGAGATTTCCATCCTCTGATGCTGTAAAAACCTGGCTGAACTAGGGCCCAGGTAACCTATTTTGATTTCAAAGTCAGTCCTGCTGGACTACATCACCTCTCTAGGGCTTTTCCTCCTTAAATTTTTCTATGATACCATGAAAAACAGAACTATTTTTTTTTCCTCTTTAGATTTTACTTTATCTCTGCTGGGTTTATGAAGTTTTTTAACAGGAACGTAACATAAGTCAGTTAGGTATTGTTTTTTTGCTTTGTCCTGTATGTGATAAAATACATCTGCAAATTCTAGGACCAATATATTGAAATAGGTAAGAACCTAGTGATTTCTGAGGTTGATAATCCCTGGAAATGAGTAGTCTTCAAGCATAAGTTACTGATTGAGAAATACAATTTTTTATATTTTCTCTATATTATTACAATTATAATTATTGGTAACAATGTTTTTTCTGAGTTCAGTCTACTACCATTTGCAATGGTAACAGAATGCAGATGTGTGGGAGTAGTGGCTTGTGTAGGATATCAGCAAAATATTCCAAATTGCCAAATCCTTCTTTTTTTCCCAGTGAGTTGCATAGATTCATAATGGAAATGTTTGATAGTTGAAATTTACTTGTTTGCCTTTATTCTGCAATACAGGAGTAGGTAGATTACTTACACTTACACTCCCTGAAAAGTTGTAAAACAGTACTGGTGGAACTGAAGGCATCATGAAAAGGTTTTTTTCAGAGGTAAGATTTGGAAGCTACTATTAGCCTAAGTTTTATGTAAATAATTCAAGGCTGTATCTGCTTGGATCAGAGTTGTCCATTACAATGCATTGTAGAAATCTGAGAGTGAAGAGTATTTATCAAGAGTGGATTTGTAGAAAAGAAAATTTCCACAAAGAAAAAGGACGCAAAATCCAAAACCGTAATGATCTTAACTTGAAATACAAAATAATCATTCCAGCAGAATGGGAATTGTGATATGCAAAGCTGCATATCTATTGACAAGGACTTAATCATCCCTCACTACTATTACTGCTACTACTAGTAGTATGATGCTACTAGTAGCATAGCTCCAGGATCTGTAGGATACTAATAAGGCTAAAACATGCCAAAAGTCCTTATCTGGAAAACTCACACTACTATTTCACTTTTATTTCTGTGGGACTAGAGAATAGGGCTAATTAGAAACAGAAGCAAATTTTAACACTAATTTATCAAATGTTTTTTTGATGCCTAACCCAGTATTGCTGCTATTAACATCTATATATTTAAATTCTTTCGTAAAGCCTGTGGCGTGGTTCAGTGCTAGGTGGTGACTGAGCCAGGGTGTTCTGAACCCGAATAGCATCAATAGATGGCGCTGAGTGCAAATTTTTGGGCCAGAGTGGTGCAGTTAGTTAAAGATTAACTTTGGAAACAGTTTATTTTATCTCTGTTTGCTACTGATTGTGACACAAGAACTGCCACACATGGGCTGAGTGTCCTGATGTGACAAATATGGGAAACGTGGCCTTTACACACAGTGTTGGAGTTTTGTAGTACTGAGTATATAGAAATGGGATGAAATATAAAGCACAGGGCTGGGAAATGAGAATTTATAGCTACTTCCAAGCAGTGAAAGCTGATGGGTTAGAACTTATAAAGAGGAGAGACACCTGGGCATATTTGTTAACAGTATGATTAAATTTACCAGCTTGTCTCACAAAACTGGTAAGTGAACGAAACAGATTAAATATTTCTAGTGGAGTTAGTGATTTCCTTTTATTACAAGTCCAGAGTTTTACTGTTTAAATTACCTGTGGCTTTCCTCATTTCAGGGAGGAAAGAAGAAACAGAGAAAAAAGAAAAGAAGCATAATCCTCCTTTTTCTTTATTCAGTCATGGCAGGCGCTACAGACACAGGTTTAAAGAGTTTTCTGACACCTGAGAATCTACTTCAGCTGGAGATTCATCAAAGCACAAGCTAACTTTTATGATGCCATGTCAAAATGCTGTGAAGTACTAGGGATGACAGATACTGTCACCCAGCTTTTTGCACCCATTTGCACTGCTCTTGTATTGACAAACTTTTGATCTTTGGCTTTGATGTAGGAGTGACTTAACTCCTGGGGATGCTGAACATGCTAGCTGGCTGTCACTTTGCATCTCTGGGTGACAAGTAGAAGATCTGACTGGATGTAATCTGTCTAGGGAATGTGGTATGACTGAGGTAGTCAGCCTTCCTTTCTCAGTTTTGGTGGAGAAACACGTGGTTTTATTGTGTTTCCTGTTAGATGCTTTTGTGGTCTCTGGAATAAAAAGGAATGCCACATTTCAGACCGCTCCAATAACCCTGACCACTTCAGTGGATAAAATTGGATGTGAATTTCATGACACAATTTGACCTAGTCTGGCATCCTAGCTTGGTCCTTGATGGCTCTTGCTTCCCATTCCTGTCTAGTGGCACAGCCAGGTCCAAACTCAAAAGTAAGGGAGAGGAGGGGTGGGGGACATTCCACATTTTGAGGAATGTCATCCTGAGGCATGAAAACTATTTAAATTCTCATTGCATGGCACCTGGCTGTCTGCAATGGCTTGAAAATGGCTAATTCTTCATCAGTGAGAAGGGTCTTCCCACAGGGAAGAAGAGATCTACGCCAGGAAAGAAATGTCGAAATGGAAAAAATAGTCTATATTGTCCCAAAGGGGACAAATAACTCTGTTAGGCTGATTTTACCTGTTACTTACTCTACAATATTATTCATACCAAATATTCTCAGATTTATGCAGGGTGTAGTCAAGGGTTTGTTTTTTTCTCTGTATACTCCCTGCAGTTCTAAACTTGATGCTTAAAAGAAAAATCTGTCATCAATGTGCCCTTAGATCATAGCATGGGTTTATAGCTTTGTAAAGCAGAATTTTGGTGGTTCTTACCACCAATGTCTCTACCTCCAGTGTGTTCAGAACAGCCAGATGGATTGTCCATGTGTCTTCATCAAACACTATGGAACTGCTGGGACATCCAAGTGTACAGCAGCATTTTGCAGGACAGGGCTAAGATAGTTATTTGATTGGAAGACTTGGAAATGCCTGAGCAGACCCTAAGATGGAGGATGCTGCCTGGTGTATCTGAGGTTGCAAACAGTCACGGCAGCCAAACTTTAAAGACAGAAAAGGTTTATCAACACTTCTCAAAATGATCCACCTGTTCATTCACCTCACAGCTTCCTCCTCCTTTTCCCTATAGCCTTTACATTCTGTAGGAACTAAAAACCTCTGCTTTCTGGCTCTGGTGAACTCCTGAGAGGAGAGAGGACCGTGGGGGAGGAGGGGCGGGGAGGCATCTGATTGTGAGGACTGTAATACTCTAAGCATGAATCCTATTTAACTTACCAGGGCAAAATGCACTATTTATTATGCATTTAAATTTCAGAGAACCTTTTGATGCAGGAGGTAGAAGGAGGCTCAGCAGGATCTTTCTAAAGATGTTTTTTGAAAAGGATTGTGGTGAACATGAATTAATTTTTCAGCATTGTTTGAGCAGATTGCTGTTGGTAGTTACTTCACAATTAGCTTGTCCTTGTGTCTTTCTAGGTAAGCATTAAATCAGAGAAAAAAGCTCTTTTCCTGTGTATTTTGCTGAAGGGTTTTTTTGATTCTTATGTTAGGTGAAAGTCCCTGTAGACTCCTGGAAGTGAATGTTGCTCATCTAGCAATAAGACTTTAAATTGACTCAAGTATAGGATTTTTTAAAAAATTATATTCATCTTCTTACAGATTATTACAAGGTTTTGATGCTGTTAATCAGGAAAATGTGATTTGCTAAATTTAATTTGCTCTGGCGACAGGGAGGGTGCGCTCTTGCATCGCTTTTATTTCCCAATGCAAAAGCAACAGTGCGACGGTCTCTGGTTTGGAGGTGGTGCTACCGTGAAGGGAAAACCTTTCCTGAGGCACAGCGTAGTTTTAGAGGTAATTTCATTTTGCTTCATACATAAGGATAAGACTCAGAATGCTTTATTTATAATCAGTAATGGATGACTGAGCAAGATATTAATTTCTGTATCAAAATTGTGCTTGGGAAGCCCACATTTGATTTGCACTGAACAGCTGTACCAATAGAAAAATGTTTAATCCTTCCAGATGTTAAATTGTTGTTTCCTTCTTAGGGATCTCTCAGTCCCTTAACTACGCACATCCAGCTCAGGTGCATGAGCTCCTAATTGTTTTAGGATGCAGAAGGGGTTTTTTATTCCTAATGCTCTTGGGAATGGAACTGGGACACTGACAGGTTTTCTCCAGCTAGCCTGAAATGGCTGTTTCAGGTTGGGTTTTTTCCCCCCTCCCTTCAAGTTTAAGATGTCAGCTGAAAATAGAATGTACTCAGCATGGATGTCAAAGACACTCCTGAAAATAGCTCCAGGCATCATCCAGTTTGGGTATTCTTTGATTTGTGCAAACAGGTACTTGTGTTCAGATAACACAGTTCCTTGTGTTATCCAGCTTTAGTTCCATGGTCAATTTACCATTTACACTATTTTCTAAACGCTAGTGCTGGTAGAGCCAAATCTTTATTCAGTAACATAATCTCAGCAATCACCATGGCAAATGAATTTGTGTTCACTAGCTGTGCATGGGGAAGAATAAATAGGAATAAGACTTCTAACACAGAGCAAACAAAGATGTACAACCCAGAACTTTATTCAGTTCTTCTGTGCAGTTCGCGCTGATTGCAGGGAGTCTGTGTTACCTCCAGTTTCAGAGTGAAACTGAGGCCTTTAAAGAAAAATTTGAATTGCAAGTGAAACAGGCTGAACCAGTAGACATTGTATTTAAATAGGCTGTTATGTTTAGTTAAAGAACTTCTAAACACAACTGTGTTTGTTCACAAGTTTGTACGTTCTTGCAGAGTAGGGTTAGAATTATTTCCATCAAGGTTTGGGTGTTGGTTTTATGTTTGGGGTTCCCCACCCCAAAAACTTCCACCCCACTTCTCCCTGGAAGTTACTAGAGACAAGAGTACTGATATCTGTTTCTCATCCTGTACAATTTGCTGGGGGATTGCCTCCATTTAGACTCACATTCAGAATGAGCATCTAAGACCTTTATTTTCTTGTGTTTATATTAACATCATGAGGAATGGGAGCGGGTTTTGAAGAGCTTGGCTTTCACTGTCAGAAGTAAGCATTTGTTTTACTGTAGCAAAAGGACTTGATCTTTGCTAGAGCCTGTTTCTCTCTCCAGCTACTTCACATGCTGTATAATGAGTAGTCCTTTAGAAAAAATCATGGTTTGTCAGTCCTGTGTATCAAACCTTCTGTATTTTATCAAACTTTATTATGCTGAAGGTTCATAAAATATTTTAGATTTCTGGTTTGGTTACTGTATTTCTTTGAATTCAACATACATTTTAAAAAAGCTTTCAGCAGTGCAGCCTAGAGCAGATGTATTTTTTTTTCTTTTCCCCACCTAATTTCTTTTACATAGTTCTCAGTCCTTACATGCATGCTTCAATTGAGAGGAATTTAAGAATCTAAGCCATATATTCAAATATGATCAGATTTGGAGATGCCAAAACTAATACCCTGTTTATTTTCTATGTAAACTGTATAGTTTCCACATAAGACTACATAGGATACACAGATAGGACTTTTCATCTAAGACAAAAGATAAATGAAGATGGATTTGACAAAGTTCTAAATCAGGTGAGGGAATAGTTCCAGTCTCTTCTGACAACAGTTGAACACCATCAAATAAATCATAAAGGTGCAGGTTGAAAAAGAGCAAAGACAACAATGTTTGGAGCTCCTGGTTAATTGCAGAATTTATTCCTGAAAGATTTTTGTGTGTGAAATCTTGAGTTTGAAGAGCAGTTGGACAAGCCCCAAGAAAAGAAATCCATTCAGGGCTATTCAATGTGAGCTAACGCCTCTGGATGCAGCAACCAGAGCCACAAAGGAGTTGCTTTGGAAAGGGAGCTGTGTGTAGTGCAGATGGAAGCATCTCTTTTCACCCCTTCAAGGCAGGCAACAGTTTCCAGAGCTTTGGCTTCAGGTTGAGGTAAACTGTCTCCAGATAAACTGAAAGTAGGTTGTATGGAGAAGGAAAGGGACAGAAGAGAAAAGGAGTTTCTACAATGAAAAGGATTTGCGAAAAAGTGTAATAAGATTAAAATAAGGAAAATTGCATTAAAATAGTCTGGTGATACTGACTTCTTCAACATTACAGCAGAGTGGAGATCAGTAAAGAGCTTTAGAGAGAAGAGAAAATGACATATGAGCTAATTACACAGAGGTGCTGGAGAGGGGAAGTGGAGGGGGATGGATAAGTGGCAGGTGAGGAAAAAGTGGAAGAATAAAAAGAGAGAAAATTGGCAGCTGTTTATGCAGCTTAAATGCTTTGTTTGTCCGCTGTGCCCCAGCTGCCCACCTCGCACGAAATGCTGTGTGGTTCTGCAGCCTCCAGGTGTTGTTTTCTCTGCCATCCATCTCTTCTCTGGTTTGTTTCAATTGCCACTGCTCTGCTGGGTGGCAGAGGCTTTTTTTTATCTCTGCTCCTGGCCACCTGTGAGATTCATGCCAGCAGTCTGGGGTGAATATTGGTAGGGTTAATGCACTTATATATATGAAAACAGGCCCTCTCTAGTGTGTAGAAGCCTCTTTTTTATGTGTCTGTACCTCATTATTTCAATGTACCACTGATTATTTTAATTGTACCAAATTTCAGAGTGTTGTCTACTGGGTCTGCTCTGTGGCTTAGGCTGTTGTCTGTTTCGTTTGGGTACAGGTTTGGGGAGCCTGAGAGCTGCTGTAACCTGTGTGGCAATCCTTTGGTCATGCTTTTAGAGTTTTTTGATTTTAAGACTAAATATGTCCCTTCTTTCTATGTATTTAGTCAATACTGTACAATGTTTACTAGAGATAGCAGCAATACTCTTCATCCTTGTGCTTGAAAATGTCTAACACTAAACCAGTTCCCTTCCAATGATTTCACACGCAGGGAATGATTCCATTTTTACTCCGTAAGTACTCTGTTTATACATGGAATTTTGGGGATGAAATCTAGATGACTTATTACTTCATTATAAAAGCATTTAGTATATTGCTTAAGCTTAGTGTGCTTAGGAAACTCCCCTAAAAATAAGGCCTTTTAGGCCTTTTAATGAGTCTCACATCTCACTGAACTGCAGTTTGTCTTGGGTGACAGATATCAAGATTTGGAAGCAGAGAACAATTTGATTAAATTTGTGTCCTTTGTTGCCACAGGTACATTCTGTGTATTCTTAGAATATAAATCCTGCTGCTAATTAAGGTGTTTGCTGTTTGATATGATAGTCTTAAAAAAATATAGCTCGCCTCAGGGAGTCCCAGAAAGTAAAATGTCCATACACAGGATTGTAATTTGCCAGGAATAACTACTGTATATCCTTTCACAGGAAACAATGGAAGCTATTTTCATTCTTTTATAAATTCTTTTCAGTTTGCAGAAGTTACTTTCATTCTCAAAAGCTGAAAAACAATTATAATTCTGAGAAAGTCATATATTGATAATTTGAGTTGAACAATGGAGAATAAAATTGTTCAACCTGATCTCTGCACCATGCTCATTTTAACTCTAGAGAGGTGAACAATGATTAAATATAACATTTATGCAGGAGCAACAGACTCAAAGGGTGACAGCAAATAAAAATCTTACATAATGAGTTTGAATTTACTTTGTATCTGAAGAAAACAAAACCCCACAGAAGCAGTTTTGTTTATGAGCAGCAGAACTAATCCATTACAGTCTGTTTGTATTGTTTCTATCTCCTTCCCAGTGCCTTGTGTCTGCTGTGGTATTGCCACTGGGCAGAGGCCTGGAACTAACCTGGACAGACTCAGCACAGAGGAGAGGAGGGTTCAGGGGGATCTGATGGGTTTCCAGAGCCCACAAGGAGATTATTGACAAGGTGGAACTGGGCTTTTCATGTTGCTGCCTGGCGCGATGATAGGAGCCAACAGGTAGAAACTGAAATGTGACAGGTTCTGACAGGACATAAGGACAGACTTCTTAACCATCACAACAGTCAAACAGTGGACCAGGGTGCCCAGAGAGGTTGTGTAGTCTCCATTATTAGAAGATATCAAGACCAGGTTGGAGAAAACCTTGGGAAGTGTTTTGGTGTTCCTGTAACCTTCTGAGGTTGTACTGGATGACCTTCAGTGGCCGAAGTACCTTCCAGTCTGTGTTATTCTATGACCCTATTTTTCTTTCCAGTTTGGTTGCCCTTGTGATATAGCTGCGTGGAACACATACAGGGAATTGCACGAAAGGGGGAGTGTGTTTTTTCCCTTAAAAAAACCCCCTTCATTTTGCTTATGATAAAAATAGGTATAAATTTTGTTTTTCTTCTTCACAGCAAGCTGATAATATTTGGAGGGGAAGACTTTCCTTCATCACATCCTACACCCTTAGCAGGTCGAGGGAAGTGAGGAAAACCTTCCTGTTAAAACAGGACTGTGCAGGATGAACTGAAGAAATCTGTTTATGCTTTGGTATTTCAGTTTCTCTTCCAAGGAATTTCAATGGATGTAAGCATCTCTGTTCCCACCTACTTAACAGTTCTAATATTTATGCATATAATTTGTCATTAGTTTCTTGTTCCTACTACTGATAAAGTAGCTATTGGTTTAAAGTTTAATCCTCTTATAATTCCTTCTCTTAGTGGGAGCGTTTACTGTCTTCTAGACTGACACCTTACAAAGTCTTTTTACTTCCACAGTCACTCTTGCAAGTGTGTCCCAAATAATGAAATAAAGGAGTCAGCTTAGCTAATTAGGAATGTTCCCCAGATTTCTTGTCAATTTGCTTCATTTAAATAAGGAAAAAGCCTCAGAGGCTGTGGCTTTCTCTTTGAAATTATCTTTTTTTATAAGAATCTGCTATACATGTCTTGAGTATTCTTGAGGTGTGGTGGCTGCTGTCCTTTTTTGTATCCTGATGTGGTTATTCTAGATGCAAAGCAGTTAATGGAACTTTAAAAAAAACCAAACTCAAGACTTTGTGAAGACTGCTTGTTACATCTGTGGTATGATTGAAATGCTTCTTTTGCATCATTCACTGGTAGAATACTTTTCCCTTCAGCCATGATATGAATTCAAGAGTTTCAACAAGTTCAGAGCTCTCTCTACTGTTGATAACAACCTGGACTGCAACATTAGATAAGACAGAGAGAAAAACAGCCAAACAAGAAGGGATATTAGTTTGGACACTATGTGGGCATCAGAGGCGTCTCAGGAAAAAAGAGTTGGGAGACACAGTCAGCCTGCTACATTTTCAGGGTTTAGGCTAAACAAAAGGCTTTCTTGTTACAAATGGAAAATTAATGTTTTGACTAGCTGAGAAAGCATGCTGAAAAACCAGTTTTAACTCATGGTATATTTAAATACCCAGAATATTTACAGAAGATACTGAGTAGTTGAAAAATACACTTTCTGAAAGGAACAATAATTGAAAAACAAGAAGCTAATTAAATATTATCGGTACCATTCAGGATTTAATTTAAAGGCTAATGGGAAAGGAGACAAAAGAAGGCTATTGTAAAGATTCCAAGTAATATTAGCAAGGAGGTTTTATTTTTTCCCCCAATTTGCCTATTAGTTTTTAGTTTACTGTGTTAGATAAAACGTTACTACTCACACCTTTAACTCATAATTTAATCATAGTAGACATTTATTTTCCTTGAAAGGGCATAGTTTTCACTAATCCCAGAAAGAGGTGCCACATGCGACAGCAACTTGATGCCACAGGGCACTGTGTTTTCCAGCACACTCTGGAGCAAGATATTACCCCGGGAACGTCAGAGGGCTGTGCTCAGGTGCAGCTCCAGAGGAGGCTGCCACTCTCCAGGTCTGGAGCTGCAGGGAGTGCCTGGAGCTGTTGGTGGAGGCTGGGGCGGAGGGTGGTGGTGTCCATACCTGCAGGAGTTGTGTGCTCATTCAAGAGGTGTCACCAAGTTAAGGAGCTGCAGGAAGATGGTTGCACATAGCAAATGATTAGGGATCATGAAAAGGAGATTTGCTGGATCCAGACAGGACCCAGTCACTGCAGAAGTGAGAGCCTGGACTCTTGTCTGCACTCAGGGACAGCCAGACCCTGTACTGATCAGGGCAGCAAATGGAGACTCCCATGATCATGAAGGCTAGATATAATAGTCTAGATATCCTGCCTGTGATTTTGGGCAGCAGGAGAGCGGTTCCATCTCCAGCTGCAGATCTGCACCTAGAGAATGGGTTCAGTGCCCTGGTAGCAGGTGAGGGGCTGCACACCAGGTATCAGAACTGGCCAAGCCTGATCCATGTGAGAGAACCAAGGGGAAGCAATGCATGGCAATAGTAGGAGATATCCCCCTGCAGGAAACTGAATCCCCTGCTTGTAACCTATCTTGCTGTCTGGGGTGGTTTGCTGCTTGCTGGAGGCTTGAAATCAGGATGTCACAGAAAGATCCAAGCTATTGCCACCCAGCTACTATTCCCTGTGGGCATCAGCAATACTGCTGGGGAAACCTTGAGTGTATCAAGAGTGACTGCACACCCCTGTTGTTCAGCATCGCGTCCAGGGAGAGCCAGTTTTGTCTTCAATCCAGCTAATGATAGGGAAGGGCTTGGGGAAAGTTTGAATGGATCCTACTTTTCCTCTTGTACTTTATGATAAGTTCTGTCAACCTGTTTCTGCAGCCTGTCAACGTCCCTTTGGATGACAGCCTGGTTCCCCTGGCATTTCAGCCACTTTTCTCAGCCTTGAGTCATCTGCAAGCCTGCTGAGGGAGCACCCTGCCCTGCCATCCAGATAATTTATTTTTCCATCTGCTGGCATTATGCTGACCCATTCCCTGCTCCTCTGGATCCTCCTGTCTGTGGTTTTATCCTGGTGATGATGCTGGGTGCTATGATGAGTTGCCAGCACCCGGTGTCCTTTGCCAGGAGGAATATGATGTTCACATTGATAATTTTGTCTTCCTCCTTCTAACAACTACGTGGGGTCATTTCTGTTTGCTCTCTAACACATTTTTACATTATTGCACTTTCTTCATTTGTCTCCAGCTCAAGTGTTACATCAACTTTCGCTGTATCTTGTGTCTTTTATGTATTACTGTCAATAAATATATTATTGTTCTACTATCTTATGAGGCCTATATTTCTCTATACTTCATCATTATGTTAGAGGCATAAATATTACATTCTGCATAGAATAACTTACTACTACTGCTAGCTATATAAAGCTGTGGTTGTACAAATTAGCCATGGACATGTGATAATCAAGTAAACTAATTTAGAATAACCAAATAAGGCAAACTTGCAGGTCAGGAAAAGCTGAGCCAGAATACATCTGAGAAACTTAAGGTCTGGTGCCTTTTAAACTCATTACAAAGTTGTAAAGAGTTTAAACTCATTAAATGATGGCCTGTCAGTGACCATGGCAAAACTGTATAACAGGTTACATGGTCAAATTATTAACAATTTTATTGCAAATTTTCTAGCTTTGTATCAGTAAGTAGAGATTTGGTTCAGTGTCTTCAGATCTGTTGTTCCTCCCACATGAATTACGCATAAGAAACAAGAGGCCCTAAGTATAGTAACTTGTTGGCTTCTAACATCATCACATTTGGATGCCACACTACTCCTGTCATAATGAACTAGCCTGTTTGCTTTAATGGCTGTGATGTCAGGCTCCAGGAAAAGCCTATTATATAGCATTAGATCTTAAAGATGCAAATTATGTCAGAATCATTTGTTCTCATGCATAATAGCTCTCCAGTTGTAGCAGTACTTTCTGTACCTGGACTGGATAAACACCCTGAAGTGCTTTTCATTCAGCCTTTTCTTTACTGTGGGCTGGAGAAAATCTCTCCTCTATATATCATGAGAAGCGTCTTGCATTACTACTTTTGAAGTCAAGGTTTCATAGTGCTTTTAATGTCAATTAAAATTTTCTGTGTTATCTCTTGTGTCTTTTTGCCCTTGTTACACACCAGGTTAAGATGAGTGCAGGTGAGCTACCTCATGTTTGCGTTTTCAGATTATCTGTACATTTCAGTCACTGTATATTTACTCTTTGTCTTGCCTAGGGGAAGAACCATTCTCATGGGTATTCTCTGATAGGCTTTGAGTGTTTCAATATCTTGTCAGTCAATTAACATTCATTAGAGACATAGCCTTCAGCAGAGTCTTCTGGGAAAGGTCTGGTACTGCCTGCTGCATGGAGTTGTGGACCTGAATAGAAATCTGTCACTTAAGAGCAAGGATGAGGCTGAATAGGAATAGAAAATTATCTCTAGAGGTTGTTTAAGATGTCGTTTTAATATGAATTTAGATGCAGATGTCTAAAAATAGAATAAAACTTTAAATATAAAGGTAGTTAAACATGTTTTAAAGTGCAAATGGAAGATTCAATTTTCAGAGAGTTTTCTTTACCAAGGCTGTTTCATTTCCCGCTTCATAAAGTCCATTCTCATGAGTTTAAATTATTTAATTTTCAACTTCACAGTAATTTACAAATAGGGAAACATCCATGAAATGTGCTTATGGTCTTACCCAAACTGTGATTGCCCCTGTTCAATGGAACTTGTGAGCAGCCCCTGGGTGGCCAAATCAGTGCAGATGTACTGCAAGCATGAACTTACATTTTTAAACTGTTTGAGATTTTTGATCCTGCTCTTATAAGAATCCATTTCCAGAACATGATTGCATCAATAGACTAGATATCCTATTCTTATTACAAATGGGCATTTATTCATGGCTCATTAAGAGTCATTTGTTCTCATGCATAATAGCTAATTTTCATCCCTGATGTTAACAGAAATATCTGCCATTGTGTGTATAGGTATACATGCTAGAATAACATTTTGCCTTTTAGAGGAGGATTTCTTGGAACCCAACAGCAAATACTTTCTCACAGTGTCTCTGAAAACAGGCCCCCATGCCTTTCATCTCTCAGGCAGGCCTTCTCCACATGCCTTTTAAGATTTGTCTTCTTGAGTATAGGTCATCAATCCTGGATCCACTAATGAGAGCAATTTCCCATCTACTGGGAATATCTCTGCTGACAGATTTTATGATTTTATTCTTGGTTATTCTGAGTTTTTATAAGTACTATATTATACCAGTCATTTATGTGGGCATACCTAAGCAGTGTCCCAGTACTGTGTATAGGAACAAAAGCTAACATGAGGCTGGCCCTCTGCTTATATAACCAGAGGAGCGGTGCCTGTTCTGTGATATGCACTGACCATGTTCAAGGCAAGGCTTTCCCTACTGCTTCTTCACAGTGTTGGTACTGACAACAAAGTTCTTCCAAAATCATCTGCTGTCTTTCACAAAAGAGGAAGTGAAATGAAAAGTCTTACATAATTATTTTGCCAGCAAAAGCTCTTTCCTCTTGCAACAATATGTTGCAAGAGAGAGGAGATTTTCAATCTAAGAAGATTTTTTATGATTATGCTATTTCCCTTTTCATATATTCTGAGTTCTATTTTAAATCTTGCTTGGAAAGTTTCTGTACAGTTTGTCAGTTTTATGCATTACTTATGCCATTATGCACTGCTATACTCTAGGACAGCAGATCTGAAATGTAGTTTGCAAAATGCTAGTTAGAGGAAAATTTGCCTCTAAATTCTTATGTAGGAGAAAAAAAATCATGTAACTTGAACTGTGCTGTTAAATCAGTTTCTTTCAAGTCATTGTTTTTTTCCAACAATTATGATTTTATTATAAAATACGTGAGGATCTGGGTAACCTCCCTGCCCAAATGTGTCTTTTCTGGGCTTTTTATCATATCCATCACAGTGGTACCTGTGGCTGCCCTGAATTCCAAAATCCATGACCTTTGGAAGCACGTGGATTTTAAAGGGTAACAACAGAAATTAATCTCTTGTATCATATATGAAAAACAGCTCTCTGATTGTATATTTTCTTTCTGCATTGTCACCTGTAAAATTCATATAATAGTTGGAGGGGTGAAAGTTAGGTATAAAAGAGTATGGGAGTTCCAGACAGAGAATTTTAAAAATTATTTTTAAAAACAAATAATTTAAAAGAAATATGTAAATACTTAATTGTCATTACTTATTAATCAATACCTACTGATTCAATTAAAAAATAATAATGTAATGTTATTCAATACTAGAATATTAAAAGAAATTCTTAAAATGCCCATTGCATTTATCTACATCCTGTTACAATTTTATATACATGCATGCATACATACATACTTATTTGCATAGTTATCGTCATACCACATTGTAGAGATCCTTTGGCAGAGGCTGGCTTCTGTCAAAATTATTTGGATTTATCCCCAATTCTCTCCCAATGAATGACTGGCCTTGTTCATGTAGGGTGGCACTTAGAGGGACCCACGCCTCAGTGAGTGCCCTAGGGATTTTGCACAGTTTGTTCCCTGTTCTGCAGTGCTCGTTGTGCTCAGCACTTCCATGCCTCACTTTGCAGCAGCCAGCAGCTCATTAATGTGATTGTTGCTGATATCAGCTGCTGGTGTTCCTTAACTGCTGCGCTTGCTCCCGTGCTCGAAGAGCTTCTCCCTCCACAACACAAGCCTTGTCAGCAGGCTCATCCATCCTGGGGCACCTGGTCCATCAGGGCTTCCAGTGTTTGGGTGAATAAGTGGAACAGATCAGCATCGTTGGACAAAGTCCCTTGCCAGAGCTTTTGAGGACACTAAGAGCTGTGGCACAGGACAGCAGGTCCACTCACTAGCACACAGATGGTTATGAAGAAGCAGAGAGTGCATGATTAGGTCTGGCTTAGAGATACATCACCAACCTGTCTGTGAGTGCCTGTGCTGCTCATCAGCAAAGGCAGTGCACAATGGGTTAAGAAAATTGCAGATTTTTTAACACAGTTACTCACAGCAGTGAGGGTTAGAGCAGGCTGTGAAGAGCTGAAGAACATTTCCAAACCACTGTCTTGTCACAAGCTTACTCAGATATAATTCAACAGAGGCAGGTGTGAAGCAATGGGCTTCGGGAGAAGGTAGATGCTGTGTTTATTGTAAACTGGTGGGCTCTGAGCTGATCGGCACAACTCACGGTCAAGATGGAGGGGTTGTGCTAAATAATTCCATCAAGACACTGGCTCAGCACTCAGTAATGGTCCAAACAGAAACCAAAGGGGAGTTCTTAAGAAAACAGTTATGCTATTCTTCCAGTGTATAATTCTGTTCTCCTACCGTATAACTTTACAGGCTAGCAAAGACAGGGGGAATATAACAGAGGTCTACTAATCCATTCACTGTTCTTCAATACAAAATCTAGAGGCTTACACTTCCAAAGCTAGCAAGAGCAACAAAAGCCTGTTGAAAGAGTGTTGGAAAGGACCATTCCTGTCATTCTCTGCCTTGCCTGGGCAAAGCAGACCATTGGATTGGTCATTTTCTTCACTGAAATGGTGGCCAGGCACTGGAATGGGGAGTGGTGGAATCACCATCACTGAAACTCTTTGAAAGATGAGCAGATGTGGCACTTGGGGATGTGTTTTAGAGGTGGACTTGGCAGTGCTGGGTTAATAGTTGGACTTGATGATGTTAGAAGTCTTCTCCAACGGTAAGGATTCAGTGTTTCTACAACTTCAAAGCAGAGGCTCTATCTTCCCACATCTCTGCAGACTCCTGCTTAGCCACCCCTGGTGTCACATGGGGCCTCTCGGTGACACACTATGGGTAATAAACACCATGTGAAAATGCAAACACCAACAGCAGAGAGGCTTCAGCAATGGTTTGTGTGTGCATCAGGGGTTTTGGCAATCTGTTTCTGGGATAAGCTATTACCAACTCTTTGTCTATTTAGAAATGATCAGTTTGACAAATGGTGGTTATAAAATGAAGGCTCTTAAATTGCTGACCTTAGGAAGCCCGAGGAGGAGGTAGCTTTAGAAACTATGAAGACTGAAGACATCTTAAAATAGACACAAATCATATTTGCCATCACAAAGGTTATCCATCAAAAAACAAAATAGAAATCAACTCTTTTTCCTCCAAAAATTCAATACATATGGAGCATTTGCAGTTATATTTAGGAAAATAAGAAAGGAAATTACAACGTCATGAATATATCTCTATGGATTTTATGTCAAATGACTGCAAAGCTGGTAAAAATACCTCTACTGAATTGGACCCAGATCCCAGACTAAGCTTGAAGTTTTATGTGAATGTAAAGTAGACATGAAGCTGTTGTGCATTTATCACATTTCAGGAGAACCCACAATTGAGGAGTTTGAATTTAGAATATGTTTCCATTTATTGTTCCATTTGCTGTTTTGTGTATCTCCCAAATAATTTTCCTAAGCTGGTATGATTTTATTAAACCATGACTTTATCAAGTTGGTGTGGTCCAACTGTTCAGCTCACAAGCAGAAAATGCTCAGAAGTTGACTTTGTTCATCTTTCTTTATTATTTATCCACAAGGGACAAATTATTGCTTCAGTCTGTGGAAAAGCGGTGGTTCATTTTGAGGACAATGTTTAACAGTGTCTACTCTGACACTCTCCCTAAATTTCCTGAGGGATTCCAAATGTATGCTATTAGTTATGAAGATGACATAAATGGAAGAGATTATATATAATAAACTGGCAGTAAAATAAGATTTTAATGGACAACTGAGAGATTGCATATTTAAATTCAGATGGAGATGAAAAACTGTATAATAATAAACATTTTAAATAGCAGGGAAATGAAAAACTGTACTATTCAATCTTAAAACAAAATGTTCTGCTTCTTATTAAGGACCACAACAAGCTTTTGGGTTTGCTCTGCAGTGAGGAAAGATGGGAGAAACACAAAAAAGAACAACTGATTTACTTCTGTCACTCTCCTGTGTACATGCCAGGCACCTCTGTATCCACAAGTAANCACAAATCATATTTGCCATCACAAAGGTTATCCATCAAAAAACAAAATAGAAATCAACTCTTTTTCCTCCAAAAATTCAATACATATGGAGCATTTGCAGTTATATTTAGGAAAATAAGAAAGGAAATTACAACGTCATGAATATATCTCTATGGATTTTATGTCAAATGACTGCAAAGCTGGTAAAAATACCTCTACTGAATTGGACCCAGATCCCAGACTAAGCTTGAAGTTTTATGTGAATGTAAAGTAGACATGAAGCTGTTGTGCATTTATCACATTTCAGGAGAACCCACAATTGAGGAGTTTGAATTTAGAATATGTTTCCATTTATTGTTCCATTTGCTGTTTTGTGTATCTCCCAAATAATTTTCCTAAGCTGGTATGATTTTATTAAACCATGACTTTATCAAGTTGGTGTGGTCCAACTGTTCAGCTCACAAGCAGAAAATGCTCAGAAGTTGACTTTGTTCATCTTTCTTTATTATTTATCCACAAGGGACAAATTATTGCTTCAGTCTGTGGAAAAGCGGTGGTTCATTTTGAGGACAATGTTTAACAGTGTCTACTCTGACACTCTCCCTAAATTTCCTGAGGGATTCCAAATGTATGCTATTAGTTATGAAGATGACATAAATGGAAGAGATTATATATAATAAACTGGCAGTAAAATAAGATTTTAATGGACAACTGAGAGATTGCATATTTAAATTCAGATGGAGATGAAAAACTGTATAATAATAAACATTTTAAATAGCAGGGAAATGAAAAACTGTACTATTCAATCTTAAAACAAAATGTTCTGCTTCTTATTAAGGACCACAACAAGCTTTTGGGTTTGCTCTGCAGTGAGGAAAGATGGGAGAAACACAAAAAAGAACAACTGATTTACTTCTGTCACTCTCCTGTGTACATGCCAGGCACCTCTGTATCCACAAGTAATTTTCCATCTTCCATGACTTGCAGGTGTCATTTGTTGTGACAAGCTACAGATTAATAGTAACCAAAGTTGATCTTGTCTAATTTCATGCTGTATTTTTCTCCCCATATACATTCCGACATAAAACATTGTACAAATTCAGAATATACTGAAACACAATCCCATAAAACCTTGAGACTTAGCAATTTATCCAGGGATTTACTAGTTATGCACCCTGAAGGATATATTTTCCAACAAACCAGGACTCAGTAATGAGGCATTTTTGTGTGTTTCATTGTGTCCCACTGCTGAATTCCAGATTTATTGTACAGAAAAAAAGTCAAGTGCTGCCAAAATCAAACGTGACAATTTTTTAACATTGTAGCCACTTCCTATGAAGGACTTTGCCCTCAAGAAACAGCTACAGCGATCACATCCTTCTCCTTATTGGGGGGAGAGGGGGAAAGAAAACTTGCAAATGATCTCTAGCGTCTCTAATGATTGAAAAAAGCGTAAATATCCAGTGGTCTTTCCAGCTGGTACAAGTAGCAAGAAAAGCTGAATTCAACTATTGAGGAGGTATTCTCCTTAAAAATGAACAGCAAGAAAAGCTGCAAACCAGAGGAATTGAATTCCATCCTGACAATCCCATCGTAAGTAACATCTCTTGCACAGTTTCACAGGTTCTGTGCAGTACCAGTACTTGGACCGGGACTGTATCTGCTGTGGGTTACAGTGGATAATCATTAAAAATGGATCCACTGATTCTGTAAACAGTGACTGGGGAGCAGACAAGGGGGAGTGATATTTACCCCACCAAGAAAGGAGAGAGAACTCTCTTATCTTTTAACTGGGGTGAATAAGGGAGCCATTATCGTTCCCAAAATCCAGCCAAACACTTGTGAATTTGAAGATATAGGACTTTGACTCTCAAGTCTCTGGTCTCCTAAGTAGCATCAAGAACTTTGCATGGAAAAAAACCCATGAGGTACAGGAAGGCTTAAAATAGATAGAAAATTTATTGTGCATTTTGTAATTTGATGCATAGATTTTGCAGGAATGTCTTGGTTTTCAAGCTTTATGCTGCAGTTCCTTGTTCCTCCTCTGGATATCTGAGTGATATCACTGGGAAATCTTCCCTCGCTTGTAAAAAACGTGCAGCAGGTCTAAGGCTTAAGCATCACAGGCAGGCCCATAGAATTTAGGCTGGTGGAGTCTGGTATTAGAGGGCAGACATAATACAGGTGGAAGAAATAAAAGCGATCAAACAGAACAAGTCAGTGGTAGGGTCAGGCTCAGGTGGCTCTTTGCATCCAGTTTCTGTAGCGAAAGTCTGGATAGCAGCTCATGTAGGCATACTGCTTGTGGCTTTTGGTGCTCTTTAGGGGATCTGTGCATGGCTGGGTTGACAGGAAGCAGCCTTTGGGGCAAGAATTAACTTTGTAGCCCCAGATTCTCAGGGGCCTTTTCTTCTCTGTCACCACCTTCACATGGAAAAAGATTAGGAAGAGAGTTTATTTAATCAACATGTCAGCTAGAGTGTGCTAGAAAAGGAAAAACAGATGTTTAAAAGGATAAAAATCACCAAGTTTACTGGGCAAAGAGAGCGTATTCTCAAGGAACTCACGTTGTGATGATTTTGGATATAGGCAGGTAGGAAAGTTGAAGAACCAAATAAGCTATAAAAAAATATTTTTTTATAAGCATCACCCAGGGTTTGTGAATTTTTCAAAGCACACATCTATAGAAGAAGGAAATTAGGATAATAAAGATCAAAAATGTGAACAGACATAAAATACCAGAAGGAAGTTCTCACAGTATATTGGCAGTGAAGAACTAGTAGAGAAATCATTCAATGGAGTTTAATATTCTGGTTTTGAAAAAGTAAATTTTTTTTTGCTAAAATTGGGATTGCTAGACAGAAAAGAGTTCACTGAAAATGTAGATTATAACAATTAGGATAAAAACTTATTTATTTGCCAGTTTTTATGTACTTCACTCTGCAAAAGTTTCTGTGAAAAAAAGGAAAATATACTTGAATTTTTAAACTGTGCTGGATAAAAAATTGCCTTTACATCATACAGCAAATTTTGATAGACCATTTGTATTACTCACACATTGGTGTATTGCTCCTGCACTTGTTAGTACCTCTTGAATGGATATTCCCTATCTATTTCATTTAATTTGTCAGTAGTAATAAATCACAGTGGGTTTGTTTGTATGTCCCTGAAGTAAGACAAATAACTTTGCCTTACTGCACTCAGCCCCAGGCTTCCTTGTGGGTGATATGAATGCCTGGAAATTTAAGTCAGAAGCAATACTTGGTTTTTCATTATCCAGTTGCTGTCTGTACAGCCCTGGAGAATGGAAAATTAATACTTCAATTTTCAAGTATTTTGGGACTAAGCTGTAACAAATCACCTCCAGCTTCCACTCTGGAACCTCATGGAAAAGATTTCGCAAATGAGTAGATAAGACCTCTTGTAAAAAGAAACAAGCCTGAAGTATGAGCTCTCAGTATCTAAAGAGCCATGGCCAAAATTCATTGAATTTAAACAAGTTAATTTTGTGGTAACCCTATCATCATCCAAACTTTCTGTCTGTATTTAGGGCAGAGCTGAGTAGTTTTGAAGATGATTTAAAATAGCTCACTTGCTAAAATATGCATGTGTAAGAGACCTCAACATAGCCCAAAATTCGTGTTGAATAGTTTTATCAGAAAATGTTACCTAAACCTGAAAACAATGCTCTCCTTGTCACATAAAGATCTGGTATTTTGGATGTTCAAGACCCTGAGATCACCAGCAGGCTTTGATGGCCCCTGCCAGTCTCACCCAGGAACTCCACTCATCTCCTTGACCAGGGCACCCAGGCCCTCATTTAAGCTTAACCTCAAGTGTCCTCAGTTCTTTTCTCACACATAATGGTTTCCAGCTCCTCCTTGGAACAGACCTTGGACATATGCATCAGGTAACATTATTTTTGCACCTGCCAGTCCTAAGTGGACCCCCAAACCTGACTGATGGCTTTCCTTTTCCTGGGGCTGCTGGTAGAGCCCATTACCAGCATCCTGCCCTGTCCACTGTGTGCAGGTCCTCTGGGACTGTGCCCTATAGGTGAGGACACTGCCTGGGCCTCACTTTCTGGTTTGTTGCCTCTCTCTGAGCAGTCCCACTCATGGTGCTCCCTGGCACCGCTTTGAGATAACCAAAGTACAAATCATTCTTTGCCTGTTTCAGAGACAGACCTTCATAAAGCCTTCTGGTTTTCCAAGATAAACTCTTGTCTCCCAGACTCATGGAACAATGTCAAGAGGAGGATGGTACATGACATTCTGGAATGCAATGTTTTGAGCATTTTCTCTAAAAGACAATTTCACTGTGCTGACTCTGATGTGGTTACAGATGGAAACAGCAGTAAATCCCACTGTACCTCATTAAGTGTTTATTCAATTGTCAATTCTTTTGGAATTATGTTCTCTGTCCCTCCCTGGAGGCAACCTACTACATTTAAATGCAGTTTGGAACAGACTGGGGCACTGCTCCATACACACACGACATTCATGAGATGTCAGAGACCTGTTCCCTGACTGCTTCACACAGCCAGAGCTAGCAGGGCACTCTGTGACATGTCAATTTTTGGTTTGCACCTTTGGAAAAGCAAGCATTTGGAAAAGCAAGCACAGGGTGCTCTGTCCCTGATAGTGACTGCTCTGGCTCTGGTGGATAAAGATAAAGAAGGGATACAGCACTCCATCCTCACTGTCTCTCTGAATGCTACCTAAAACCCAACGCTGCTCTGATGGTTTGTTTTAAGATTGTTTCTTTATGACTCTGTAGCAGATAAATGGAGTATTAGGTACCCATGCAGACAGAGATGATGATGCTACAGGTTTTGCAAGAAGGTCCTCTTATGGCTTGAAACCTCTTTTAAAGAATGAGGAAGATAAAAGCAGGGTTGATCATAATTTTCCAGGATAGAGAAGTATCAGCAGTGGCACCCCAGGGGTTGTTACTAGACCAGGATCTGAGATCTATCCATCATCTTCATCACTGACTTAGAAATCACAGTGCACAGTGAAAATGTGCAAGGGATGCATTTTGGTATTCCAAGACTGTTTAAATTGCAAGAACCTCCAAGGCAACTTCATAAAACAGAGTAAGTGAATATCCATGCCATTTTGACTGGGAAATGGGGAGAGGAAAAGAGCTCATGGACAAACCTGTCTAGATGACGTGGAGTTCCATGAGCAGCACCAGTCTGTGGCTGTCTCTGGTGACATTCAATCTGCAGAGGGTGAATTGTGGCACCAAGCGGGCCAGTCCCTACAGTTGCACAGAACAGTATCCAGTGAGCTTGGGGTGAACAGCAGGGAGTGCAGGGCTTTGGGATGAGAAGTCCCCCTCTTCAAGATATGACCACTGGTAGCTATTCTGGGATGATCACAGACAACTCAAACACTTAGACCAGTCTCATAACTTCTGAAGAGTTTAATATCATTCAAAAACTCAGAGATTTCATTGTGGATTTCTTTCTCTAAATTCTTTCTCTAAACATATTGAATAGAATAAGTCCCTCTACTGATTCCTGCTGGGAATTTAAATATAATTTTGGAAGGACAGACACTCAGGCTATGACTATACTAGTGAATTAAACTGTGACTAAAAATACACCCAGACACAGTTTGGGCCAGAAAATGTGCCTAGTTCCCAGGATTAATGACATCATGCCATCCTGGCAAAAATCCCTCTGCCTCAGTCATCCATCTCTTTCCCATTAGGTCTTGTGCTCCCATGTAGATCTGCAAGTCATGAAAAAAAAACCTCTTTGCATTATGTTGTGAAAACCCTATTCTCGGAGGCTGTTTTTTTTCAATCCTTTGACAAGAGAAACATCTTAGAGCTATGTGGGATCCTGAAGAAGTGAAGATCCTAATTTTGAAAACCCTGCGTGGGAAGATGGACAAGGAGTGTGTATATGGGGGGAGAAGGTGTGTGTATCATCAAATAAATCTTCCCAAGTGTATGTGAAGTGGCAGTATGAAGACTAGAGATAGAGATTATCAATGATTTTCCACCTGCTATTGCAACCCCAACCTTCATTGGGTTACAGGCCAGAAGAGAGCTCTGTGAGCATTAAATGGGGTTCCTACACTTGCTTTTGGGGTGGAACATGGAGCCTTTCTAACATCAGATGCTTGCTCACAGTGGACAATATATGCAGAAACTTGGCACACGCTTTTGTAGGTGGTGGGGAGCTACCATCTCCTCAAAGGACAGTCTCCCATGGCAACCACAGCAGACAGAGCAGCAGCTGCTGGGGATTATGGATAAACCAAAACCAGCTACCTCACAGACCGGAGCACTGCCTCCTGAGAAATGATAATGCAGCATCTGTAAAGATGCTCAGATGCTTGTCTTCCTAAACAGACTGACATGGCTGTCCATGCCCAGGGAGTCCAGCTGGCTCCTTTATTGCTAGAGCACACAGGACACTGCTAAAACACTAAAACTGGTGTTTTGTCTCTTGGCCGCACAGCAAACGTTCACCTTTGCACTCCTGGAAGCAACTTTTGCAGCTAACCTTGAGAGGTACTTTCACCCAGTGGAGGAACTACCATGGCAAATACTCTCCCTCTCCCTCTCCCTCTCCCTCTCCCTCTTCCAACACCTGGAGAGGACCCAACTTGCACCTTTGGCATAGTCCCAAGTCAAACTTGGGCAGCATCCTCAGCTGTTTTTGCCTGCTCTTACTTCATTCAAAAAATCAGTGGATCAGGTAGCCTAGAAAGGCTCTGCTGCTTCTACCCTTGGAGATTTGTGAAGTCATGTTGGAGATCAGACCAAACCCTTGGCAAAGCAGCCTGGTCTTACAGCAGTCCAACTCTGAGCAGGAGGTTCAACTGCATGAACCTCTGTCTCCTCTTCCAACCTGGATTATCCTGTGATGATGAGACAGATGGCATTCACAGGAAGCTGCTGGTGATACCCAGCTGCCAGTCTTTGCTTAGTGAAAGGGTTCAAGGAGGAGAGGAACTTCCAGTAGCAGGTGAGGATTGAGTCAGGGATTGTATGTGATCACTGAGCTGCCACAAGTCCCAGGGACCCTACTGGGCTCTATCTGAGGACACCAAGACAACTGTCCAATGTCTTTGCATGAACATGCTTCATAGTTTTGAGCGCTTGGGAGATCAGGGGAGATTCCTGACATAACTGAAGAAAGTTGCACCCAACTACAAAAAGACCCAAAAAGTCAACACAGGGAAACAGAACCTCACTTTGATTCTGGAAAAGTCATGGAGTGAGTCACCTTGGAACTTCTCCAAACATGCAGAAGATCACTGGAAACAGTGAACATGGAATTAGTTCCCAAGGGTAAGTTACACTTTACCCACAGCTTGCCTGCTGTGATCGAATGACTGCATGTGTGGAACTGGGAGGGGGGAAACCAGCAAATGTCATTGCTCACAACTTCAGGAAAGCTCTCAACACTCTCTCCCACAATCCTGAGAGGTAAAGAACAGGTTGGAAGTTTGAGTCCGGAGGGTAGTGCTTAATGGATTCCCACATCCCACCACATTTCTCTTTTGGATTTAGTTTTTCTTATGATCCTGTCACACTCTGGTGGTTGCTTGAGGACCCATCAGATACATTCCAGCTTCACTGCTCACATAAAATGCAGGAGAGAAGGAGGGAGTGCAGCTCATGGTTAGTGTGGAATATATGTGTCAGTGGGAATTAGCAGTTCAGAAATTTAGGGCTAGGGAACAGTGAGAATAGTTTAAAAAATACAGATTTGGTCAGGCACTGTTTCACTGCTTATAAAGTGTTTGGGGTAGGGGGAATACATCACCTTTGAGCATGGAGTCTGTTATTGGTTCTGTCCTGAAGCTCTCAGCACGCACAATTTTTTATGATGCCCCCTAATAAAGCTAAGCACTGTGAATGTGGAGACATTTTAAAAAAGGGTCACTAATCTGCATATTGATACGGTGTTTTTTTTATGCACTTTGTGTTTGACTTCTACTGTTGTAAAACCATTCAGGGCACTGTATACAGTTTATCCTTAATTCTAAGATTATTGACAAGTAACGGGAACACTAATATCAGTTTTGCTGCTAGTCTCACAGCAGTGACAGCTCTGACAGCTCCAGAACTCTCTGAATGGTGCAGAAGTTCTGCATGACTGGTAGGGTGGTCCATGAACTGAAAAGGCACATAAAGTAGTATGTGTTTATATATGTCATGATATATCATATATATCCTTGTGTGACAGGAAAAATGGTGGTGGGCTGTCCCCATGCCTAATATCCCTGAAGCGATTCCTTCTTTTACACAGTGGTTATTAGGACTAAGGTGTTGGGCAGGATTTTGGGTCGAGATTTTTGTGAGGTTTGTCATTCATTGTACAAACATATTTAAGACTATCAATCCTACTGTTAGCTCTACCTGCCAAGTGCCTGTAAGGATAAGATGGGCACAAGAATAAGGTGCCCTAGCCCATGTCCATGGAAGTCCCCAGCCCCAGCACCCATTTCCTAGAATCTTTAGATATTTTTAATTCATGAATCTAAACAGTTGTTCCCAAGCACTGCAGTCCTAGACCTGTGTGTGTCACCCCTCCTACTACTATTTTTTAAACACTGTTTAAAACCAAAATTATATAATCCATTCCTCAATATGAATATTATTATGTGAGTCAGGGAACAGCAATGACAGACTTCTTTCTCAGGGAGAATGAGCTGAACAAGACAACAGAGTCAGCAGGGCAGGTGCCTCTCTCTCCAGATCACAGCCCTGTACTGTCTGAGCAAGATGAGCAAGGCAGCCAGATTGAACTGTGAGTCCAGATTGTAAGGTAAAGTCAGGCCCAAGGGTCAAGTCAAATGAGTCAGGTCCAGGTGAAGACAGGAAAGCAATGTGCAGGCCAGGGTCAGGTTTGGTGAGCGTAATCAGGATCAGATACAGCCCAGTGATTCTTGTCTGATGAGAAAAAGCAGTTCTTGGAAGAGTCCATAGCAATGAAGGGGAAAATTTCTGATGTGCAAGAACTGACATGTTTCCTACAAGATGTGAAATTTTTGAGAGGGTACAGGAGTGAGACAATGGTGAGGATCATCTCCCATGCTATGAGACAGATGGTGATGAAAATGTGTGAGTAGACTGCTGGATGGAAAGCAATGCGGGATTCTGCATCTGCCTGTTCCTGTTTGTATTTGTCATGCCTAAGACTGTAGTGCTAATAGGTGAAAATATAAACGGACATTTCAGAATTTGAGGAGAAAGGTGTTCAGTGAGGTTATGGTGGCCTTTCTCATTTCAAGTGGCTTGTGTACATTTTTAACAAAAACCTTGTAAAAAATGAACTTAGTCTCACACAATCCTTGAGCACCATATTGGCTGTCTTAGCCTCCAACATGAATTATATCTTATCAGTTAATAGGTTCACATATTCCCAATCTTTTCCTAAGTTACTATCCCAAATGCATTTATTGCAAATTATGGAAGCTCCTATACTTGCCTCTAAGGCTGTTTTTTAAAGGGCATCAGCCATCTCACTGCTGCCGGCCAGTATGAAATAGCGTCTTGTTTTGATTTTAATGGAAATCCCCTGCAAACACAATGTTCCAACACCCACAAATTGCATTTGCTCCACAAACTGTTTCATTGCAGAGCAGCTAAAAATACTGCTGTACTCTCCTGCGCTTTGTGCCTGCTGTCTCCAAACAACTCCACCTCCAAACAACAACCACCATATGTAAGTACTGAAAGAAACAGAGCAGGGTTTTGGTTGGTAATTTGATTTAACATTTTTTATATTTCTTTTGTGGTTTGTGTGCAGTTTGGGATAACTGCAGCAGACCTAGTCAGAAGACTATTTTCAATCAAGAAAGTAGTGATCCAGGGAACAACTGACCTGAGCAGGCACAAGCCTGTGTTCTGAGCAGCAGGCATAGGTAAGGTTAACAAGACAGGTCCAAGGTCAAGCCAAGAAAGCCAAACAACACTTCAGAAATAAGGCTAGGGACAGGCACACTTAATACATAGCTAAGGAAGGGGGTGAGGGTCCAGAACTGAGCTTAAAGGGAGCCCCTGGGCTATGGACATGAGTGGACACCATGGATATATTTGGAGTAATTAGGAACTACTATTGCCTTCACAAATTTGTCCCTGACAAATTCTTAGCATGTCACACCGCTAGTAAGGAGGAGTTGTGTGACCTTCAGAACAAACCATGTACTGCTCCCTCCCTGCCTCCATCCTCTCTCCGGTGGAAGGCTGGAAAGGAAAAATGGAGGCACAAAAGGTGAAGATCAGGGGTTGAGATAAGAAAAAAATACTGGAAATAGCAATGAGGTAAGAAAATATGAGTAACAGCCACAATACAAATGACAAGAGTATACAAGAAAGAGGTGAATGATTCACTCAAAAACAATACCTGACCACTCCCTCTAACACCCTACACTGACCCAGAAGAGATCCCTCACTCTCCACCCAGGCAATGATATGAGGTAGTGCAGAATAACCTCTGGGTCCTTGCCAGACTATGGCATAAATACAGACAGTGATGGACCCCAAAAGACCACGATAGCACAATGATGTGTTGTCAGGAACAAGAAGTGTGTCATAGGAACAAAGTCCTTTCAAAAGACACAGAGATGCTATATGACCAGAAGGTAGTCATTAAAAATATTTACAGCCTTCCCAATAGTTTTGGATCACTTGTCATTTGGTCACTATTAGGAACATCCTTTTTCTGCTATTCTGACAAGGCACAGCATCTGTCGAAAAAATTGCTTTGTAAAAAGTCCCGGAGAATGCCAGCTGTTTGTCTTTTGCTCTGCCTGACAGCCTCCCTCATGTTTAGTTAAAGTTGCTGGCAACTGTTGTATCAGAACAGCAAATCTGTGAGAAAAAGAAAAAGAGGAAAAAGAAAAAGAAAAACGAACTTGCAGAATTTGCAGAACTGCTCTACAAATATTTTTTAAATAAAATTTGTGGATGACTTAGCTGAAGACCTTGGTGACTATCTGTCTGAGGAGAGGCTGAGATAGCTGGAATTGCTCAGCCAGGAGAGGATTAGGCTTAAGAGTACTAAGTGTGTATAAACACCTGATGGGAGAATATAAGAAGATGGGGCAGACTCTTGGTATTACACCATGGATGATCAGAGAAAAGGATCACATCTAGAAGTAAGAGACTTTTAGTGTAAGAACTGTTTTGTTTCTGTCAGTGCATCAATTTATTTAGAAATACTGAAAAAAGCTACTGGCATTTGGTGCTAAAGAGAAAGGCCCAAGGCCAACATCCTGCCTTGCTGTCAGGGCAGGCTTAGAAGAAATGATGTCCCACTGTCCGATGAGTGACCTGTACCTTCTGGAGCAGGACCTGTTAGTGCACTCAGGGCTGTGCCATCAACCACTTGGGTGCATGCCTAGAGAGGATTCTCTGGGAGAGGAGTTTGCTGGAAAAAAAAAAAAAGGGAGCTCTTTGGTGTCCATCTTCACTATTAGTCAAAAGGCTTGTATCTCCTTTGGTTTGTCTCTGTTACATTGCCAAATATTGCTGTACACAATCATATTAACAGTGATGGTCAAAGCCCTTGGAAAACATATTTCTGCTCTAAATTTTTTCTCTTTTATTCAAGGAATAGGGAACAGCATAATACTGATATGAAGATAGGCTGCAGGCAAACAGGTTATATTCAGGGGTGTGCTCTTCCCTGTTTGCTGACAGCACATGTGGTCTTTCCTACAGGTGCCTATCCTCTGTACGAGCTGCAGGCATTCTCTTACATCACAGCCATTTCTAAAATCAAGCTGCAGTGGTTTCACTAGGGTTTGTTCATCATCCACATATAGAACCACAAAATTTATCTCAGTGTTTGAAGCTGAAAGGTTTCGAAGCATAATTATTGCCAAAAGCGTTGTTATCTGTCACTAGGATAACAAGAAGCTTGAACATCTGTCCCATAAACAAATTTTCCTGGCTGCCGACACAGCTGCCTGCCTGTGATGCTGAATCCTTTCATGTCCACCTGGTCAATCAGGTATTTAGTGTTGGCCATGTGTAAAGACTCAGTGTGTCCCAAACCTACCCTTTGTGCCACCCTCACTGTCTTCACACGCAGCAGGCCATGGACAATAACTGGCTTGCTTGCAGATCCCTGTTGCCAGAGAGCACATCAAACAAAGGCTGTCTTTGCTGCATGAGCCTAATTTTTACATGTGTCCAGATCTCTCTAATCTTCCCTATTCCTGGCTACAGAGAAGCCCAGAGGTGTACGCTGCCACAGTGGAAAGTGGAGTCACCTCCACAGTTTTCTCCATGCTTCAAAGAAATCCAGGATTGATTTGCTGCATTACTGTTCTTGTGTAGTCTTAAATGTAACTCATCCCTTTTAAATTACATAACTCCTTTACTAGTTGTAGAACAGATTTTTTCTTTTTTCCTGGGCTTTCTTTTGCACCATTTGGCCTGGATTGTTCTTTTTCTTCTTCACAGCCAGCCTGCTGTCTGGTGCCTCCTGTCCTTATCTTTTTAAAGGACAGACACAGGCCGCCCCTGTGCCAGAAGGCATGACAAGTCTCTCTTTCTTTTAAAGTTTTCCTGTGAATATAAATAAGCCACAAGCCCCCCTTGATTTTCTGCTGTTTCCAACTTCCCCAGCACAGCCTTGGAAATTCATCCAAACATATTTTCTGCAGTGCCTTGAGTGAGGCTTTCAACATGTGGCTTTATAATTCCCAAAGCCTCTTAAAAAGTTGTCTGGCCTTTCTCCAGCTGAAGTATATGGAATTTCACATGGTATATGGAATATGGATCCTTCATATAGAGAATACATGGCAGACTGCAGAGCATACCACCATGCATGTCACATACATAGCAGGAATGCTTGGACTACCTGGTACACCATGGCTAGCCTGGACAGTATGGTTCATTTACAAGGGTGGACCCCTGTAACAATTTGCTTCTGCCATGTTAATGGGGTTTATTAAAATATCAGAGATTTCCAGGGCTGCAGATGCTACCTTACAATCAACTTCCTAAAACAAGGTGTTTGTTGCAGTCAGTCTTTATTTTAACTCTGACTGTGTCAACTCACAGCAGCAGCAGGCTGGCAGGCAGAGCAGCTCTGGTTATAGGTGTTTATATAGCCTGATAATGTATTTTGTAGCAAAAAGTGTTGTACACTATTAAATGTCTCCACATCTTGGTTTAGAGTACTCAGTTAAAGTGCTTTATGATAGAGGCTTATACTTCACTAATAGTAACAAAGTGTTAAAGGTTATGCAGTTTTAAAAGCCTTTTCTGAAGACCAACTTAAAACATATTTTCCCAGTCAGTCTGTAGCTTCTGAAGTGGTGTGCCCTCCGTAAAAATGGTTCTAAATTGTTGTCCCTGGCTATTATGCTGTGGCCTGCATTATGTACCTGTCACCTTGAAGATGCACTTAATACCAGCCTTGTATTTGGAAAACTGTTGCAACATCCACCAGGGCAACCATTGTACCTCCACCTCTGCCACAATTACCTTCTTTTCTTTAAAGTTCTTTCTTGCTGCCTTACCAAAGTTTTAAGCTTCTTGGTTTGCAAGCCACACAGGCCTTTAGCTTCCCCAGTCAAGTGATTTATACCCCCAGAGATTCCCATTTTCCTAATAATGTCTCTAATAAGAGCTGTGGCACAGATGTCTTTCAACACACCATTACTACACACGTTAAGAAATTAAGCACTGGGCAATCTCATATGCAGAGGAATTATTAACTGTGTATGAGTAGTAATGGCTGCTGGTCAGGCTTCTCTGGCTCCACCACTGATGAAGTCTTTACTGTGTGTTCCTCATCATCTTTTCCTGTTATGGATTTACATCACAGTTTATAGTGGGTATGGCTAGGTGATACCAGTGTCTTCCCATTACTTGAAGCTGAATTACAAAGAAGCAGCTGTAGCAAGATGGACTTTTCTTCTCTCCCTTTGTTGTTTAGGATGAGTATTTTTCCTTCTGTATCTAACAAACTACCTTCAAAGGGGTCAGTAGAGCCTGCATTCAGCATTTTGATAGCTGCACTGATTCACAGGAAAGTTAGTTGTTAATTTTGGAGGAAGGAACAAGTAAAGTGTTCCCAGCTTACAAACCACAGTAGAGAATGTGGTCCCTAAATGATGTGCTCATAAAAGAAGTTGAACACATTACTGGAAGTCCAACACCTTGCTTGTTTTCAGATTTCAATGCAGATAAACAACCTGAAGACTTCAAAACTGGTGTTGCAGATGAGTGCATACTATAGTGCCCTGAAATTTTCTGTTCTCTTTTGATGCTGTGTTATTTGAAGTTGTAATAATACTTATGTTATCCCATTTGTTCTCCAAAGCTAGTATCCTAATGACTTGGATAATGAAATATGTAAATCCTATATTTGGCTCAGCAAATGTTTTAAAACATGAAAACACAAAGAAATGGAGTCAAGCAAAAGTCTGAATTCTGTGTTCTGATGTAGTAGTTTCAATACCAATTTCATACTAATTTTTAATATGGATTTTTTTCTTTTGGAAGTGATCATTTAGCAGACTTGTAATGAATGGCTGTGGCTTTAACTTAGATCCCTAACATATCCAGACCACGTTTATTTTTATCCAGACCATTAAAAAAAAATAAATTAAAAACTCTGCAATCAGCAATGCAAAAGCACTTCTATCACTTGGTACTAGACTAATGTCACACTACTGTGACATTGAGAAAGAGCTTCTTTGCTAAACAAAGTGTTTAATTCTTTTTTCTTAGATTTTCCATCTGACACAATCTCATTCACTACAGGATGATGAAAACAGCCTTTCAAATGTGATTGTTCAAATGAAAACTGAGATTCTGATTTTTTCACCTCCCAGCAGCCATATTAACTTCAGTTAATGTCAAGAAGGAGAGAATATTGCTGCAGTTCTGTATCTGCTTTTTAATGACTGCACTTCAGTCTAGTACACAGGCAAAAGGCTCAATATATACATAAATGGGATGTTACTTACCTTCACTTTCTTGCCTTGAATAGTTTGTCTAAGCCTGTAGTGGAAGAATGAAAATGCACAGATTCCCAGGAATACTCTGTCCATTCTGGGATAAATACAAAGGTCCAGTCTGAGAGTTTGTAATTTCATGATCTTTCATGAGCATTCAATTCAAATGGATTTCATAATACAGTCACACTAGGAAAAGAACTACAGTGACAATGTTGTATTTTTTTAAAAATTAATTTAAAATTGGCATTCATTTTATCGTGCCCAGCCTGTACTGCTGCAGGGGTGAGCTAACTGGCGCCTTTAGAAAGCTTTTTTGTTTGATCACAGAACTTCATTAGGTGAAGATGAGGGTCTACTAGAGGATGGTATCCACCTAATCGTAAGGAGAATATCCCTGTGAACAGACTTAATAATGAAATAAGAGGTTCTTGAATGAGAACAAGAGCCAGAACTTTGCTCAAAAACAGAGACCTTGACATGGAGGCAAGCAAGGAAGTGCAGCAAGTGGAGGAGGTAGCACGAGAGAAGGCTACGACGAGGACTTTTCACTTTACTATTCAAAATGGAGGACATTCAAAGGTGTATCTCAAATGTGTGGGTATTTGTGCTCAGAGTTTGAGCCACAAGCATGAAGCACTGAAAGTGCATGCACTGACTCAAGGAGCTTCTTCAACATCAGAGCAGTGAATATCCATGTAGCTGATGATGTTTCATCATTTTCATTTATATACAAATTGAGCTTTCTCAGGAGGGAAACTGCACATATAAAGACATTCTGCCTGTCTTATAGGTGTTACTGCTCTAATAGTTTTCTCCATTATTATTTTGTTGGATGAGTGTTGCTACCACATAGGGGAAAAGAGACCTCTGTCTTTTTCAACCTGATAGAGTACCATCAGAAAACTCAAACTGAAGATGTCCTTAAATCCCTTGAGAATTTACACAAGTTCTGCATGTGTCAAATCAAAGGTAATAGCCCCCCACCATTTCTCTCCTGGTTTCTAGTTAGTTTTCTTTTCCCACATTTCTCTCTCAAATTTGCATTTGTTTTAGCAAATCTCTGAAATGAAAGGGAGAAAGAGCTGTTACCACTATTTAGTATACTTCACTGAGTTCTCTCCCCTTTACTTGATGGCACGATGTTCTAAACCTACATTTCTCTTCACCTGTGCATATATTTTCCACTGGAAGACAGAAATCATATGCAGAACTCTGTGATTTCTAAAAGAGCTGCCTTGTATTGATGAAAAGAAAAACTCTGTTAACAAAGACACTGTGGTGGGCTGACCCTGACCAGACACCATGTACTTGCCAAAGCCACTCGGTCATTTCCCCTCCTCGGATGTGTAGGGGAGAAAAAAGGCTTGTGGGTCAAGATAGAGATGGGGACAGATCACTCACCAATTACCACTATGGGCAAAGATGACTTAACTTGGGTAAATTATTTGATTTTATCACCAATCAAATCAGAGTAAGATAATGGGAAATAAAACCAAATCTTTAAACCTTCCCCCCACCCTTCCCTTCTTCCTGGGCTCAACTTCATTCCCAATTTTCTCTCAGTTCTTCCCCCACAGCAGAACAGAGAATGGGGGCTGCAGTCAGTTCATCCCACAATGTCTCTGCTGCTCCTTCCTTTTCACGGGGAGGACTCCTCACACTCTTCCCCTGCTCCAGCATTTGGCCCTTCCCATGGGAGACCATCCTCCATTAACTTTTCCAACAGAAATCCTTCCCACAGGCTGCAGTTTTCCCTGAACTGCTGCAGTGCTGGTCCCTTCCATGCCTGGATCACCTTCTTCCCTTCCTTCCCCTCCTTTTTCACGGACCTTGGTGCCTACAGGGCTGTTTCTTTCACACATTCTCACTCCTCCCTTCCCTGGCTGCAGTTGCTCTTGTAAAGAACTTTTTACCCTTAAACATGGTATCCCAGAGGTGCCAGCACCATCACTGCTGGGCTCAGCCTTGGCCAGCAATGGGTCCATCCTGAAGCCAACTGGTATTGGCTCTGTTGGACACGCGGGAAGCTCCTGGCAGCTTCTCACAGAAGCCACTCTTGTAGCTCTCCCCACCAAAGCCCTGCCACAGAAACTCAACACATGCACATATTAAGCTTTAGAGCCCTATACAAGTGTTGCTTATTTTTAATGACCTGGGCAAATTCTAGTAAAATAAGGCTTGAAACCAAACCTTACAGTTTTAATGGAAGAAATCTGAATGGCTAAAATAGCATGCAAAAATTTTTTTTTCCACTTAATCTGTTCCTCTTCTACAACTTATATACCCAGGATGAAATAAAATTGTGGTGTACTTGAATGTCAGTTAATGAATTTTAAACAGGAAATTAAGCTTTTTAAAACTAAAGAACGTGAGTCAGTACAGTACATTTAATCATGGGCCAGATCAATCATCTTCAATAGCCATTCTTGCTTAATTAAGGTTTTTAGGATGTGTTTGTTTAGGTGGTGTGTGGTGGCCTTCCATGTAGGTGTTCATGTCTCTATGCACTAACATAATGTTGACATTTTACATATATATTTCACCTCCTATTCACAACAATTACAACTCCATGCTTTCTCCTAGCCTGGATGAGACTTTAGCATGGCAGAAACAAGACTGATGAAGGTCCATTTTAGGTGAAGTGGAACTCTTTTTTACCTTGAAATATCATAAGTAAATCAAAACAAGCAGGGATTATTCCATACAAACATTATCTCAAAGAGTGTTTTTATGCTTTAAACTGCTTTAGTAGCTACAAAACAAAAGTCCCTTAGTCCTGTCTATGAGAGGCACCCAGAATATTCAATGCATCCAGAGTTTTCTAATATTAAAATGACTAGGCATGAGTCAAAGATATTTTGACTGAAATGTGAATGTACTTTAGATCAGGATTTTGGTTTCAGGTATGCAGATAAAGTGAGCAAATTTCAAGTCCACGTAGATTATCAGTTATCTGACTGCAGTTTTTATGTGCTTCTTTCTATTGCTAGCTCACTCTTTCCTCAACAAAATCCATCAAAAGAAGTGGCTCTAAGTGTGATTTTCTAGTACTAGTACTGTCTCTTGAAACTGAAAACACCAAAGTTTTTTCACAATGTCATTGAAAATATGCAACATTTCCCAGAACTTTTTGTCCCAACAATTCTACTAGGAATAGGTGGCATGGATACCCTTTAACAGTTAAGTTTTAATCCCAGCCTTGCAGCTGATTGACCTGGGGAGATGGACCTGCAATAGCCTCACTTCTTTAGCAAATTTGCTTCTTCATTCTAAACTTTGAAGACTTTGTTTCTAGATTAACACTTGGATCTCTTGCCTTAATTAACTTGTCTAAGACAGGTCAGTGAACAACATTATTTGTCTGAGGTGAAGAAACCATGGTTTAGTACATCTAAATTTTCATGTAAATAAAACAAGCTTAGTATCTGAGCCAGTCAATGACTGAGTATATCTTTCCTGGCTGTACTAGGGACATGCTGGTATGAACAATGGTTTTAAGACCTAAAGTTGCCTAGTTCAACTATTTAACAATAAGGAATTTCATTATATTTTGATGTGAATCTTCCAGCTAAATCCTTCAGGTGTTTCTGCCTTCTTCATTAATATTGCCATAAATGAATCTCTATTTGCTGTGATATTTTGGTAACTTAGTGACTAAACTGATTTAATCTTTTTCCTCTAAGGCAATTTTTTACTACAACATTTTTTTTTAACTGTCTCCTCATTCTTCAGTATTATCTTCATTCCTTTAAATGAGTAAGATTAGGAAGTCAGCACATGGAGAACTGAAATTCTGCTGTTTATGGTACCTTCTATCCACACAGATCTGCATGGAATATCTGCTGCCTTGTAGTGATGAAGACTGCTCCAAGAATGCAGTTACAGCTGTTTGATCCCACCGGAGACCTAAAGACCCTACAGCAAGAAAAACTGATTGTTCATCAAACATGAGCAATATTTTAGAAGGTTCTAGAGAAAATAATCTTTTCAAGAGAATGAGTCCCTCCCTAAAGGGATATGAAGGAACTTTGTGTCACAGACTATATAGGACAGTAATTGTCCCAATGTTAGCAAGAAATCCACTCACTTTTGGAAATGTGTTGGGCGTTTCTTTTCCATTCTTCTCAGAAAAGGAGAGTTCATCTCTGTTATATTTTTCAAGCTACTCTAATCCCAGCAGCAGTGTTTTTTTGTTTACACAAGCTCATGTGTGCAGCTGTGTATTGATGATGTTCTGCTGATCTGTATGCTATGTGTTTATGACAACAGGGCTTTTTCTTAAACAAATACATCATTATTCCTGAAATATTCAGCAGTTCTTGGGTTATCTTTGGAATTCATCTGTTTGTGAAGTTATTTGTGAACAGAGTTAATTCTATTTTATATTTAGAAGTGTTAATTTAAGTCTTCTGTTAATAGAATGATAATTTTGAGGGTGAAGCCTTTAATATATCCCCTTTATTGTCCTTCAATGTTCTTCCCAAAGTTGTTATCAGCCAGAGGAACATATTGGTACAGCTACAAGGCAGCCTATGTACTATTTAAAAACAGGTACTAGGGATACCAAGATAAGTTCAAGTGAGCAAACAAGTTCAGGACATAGTAATATTATTTTACTTACTGCACAAACAGTTGTTCTCTTGACTATCATTCTATTTGTTGGTCTGAAAACAGATACAAATCCGTACACCTGGTTTCAAACCTGCCCCTACATTGCTTATGAGCACTCCATCTATCCAGGCACAACCTATTCACGCTGCTATCAGTGTGAGCAGAAACCATCAGAGCAAAAAGTCTCTCTAAGTGCCCTGTTTGTTCCAGCACTCTCCCACCAAATGAAGCTGTTTCCTCCCTGAGAGGTGATTCCTTCTGAAGGGCCATCTCTATCCACCATTTCCATGTGGTTGTAATTGACAGAAGGGCAACAGAAATCATAATCTTATTTTAGTGGATACAGTGAGCCAACACTGAACATTTTAGTTATTAGCTGAACACAATGCATGTGTACAAAATCCTTTTATGTATCTTCACGGGTTGTGCTGCATCTTAAAATGTGTGGAGTGTTGCCATGGACATTTTTCCTCCGGTGAAATGATAACTGATTCAAAAGAGAAGTTTGAGGAGAAATTTTTTTTTGAAATTACAATGTTTTAAATACTTCTTTTAAGTATTTTGCCAATGATTCAGAAATTTGCTGCATGCAAAAACAGTGAATAAATGTATGGCACCCTTCCATTTCTGCAGTGTTCAGTTATCAGTGCTTTACTCTTGAAGTCAACATGCAGGGGAAATCGGTGGAGCAAATGAAAACATGGGGAGGCATATCCACACAACTTCTCACTTACCTAATGCAGAAATGAGAGTAATGAAGGCAGGATCAGTTCTAGCTTGGATGCTGTAGCACAGACCCAGCTTTATGAGCAGTCTAAGCTAATATTAACATCTGTAATACAGTATATTTTGTTCAGCTAAGGGGTAGGGAGTAAATAAATCAAACTGAAGTCAGATACAGAGTCAGGGCAGTTATCTCTTGAACTACTGCACTAAGGTCTCATCTGCCACAAGGACATTTCTGTCACTATGTATTATTCCTACTCAAGCTAGAAAGAATGATTCTTCTTTGGGTGCACCTATCCACACCACCAATGTAAACTTCTTGATAGCATTGTCACTTGTACCAGTTGAATACTGGGATTAAAACTTAATTGTTAAGGGTACCAGTGTAGAAAAATAAAGCTTCCTACCAAGTCACTAGGTATTTTTTTCTTAATTTATTCCGAGTAGAAATTGATGGAGTCACAGCAGTCTCTGCGTGAATTTAATATACTATCTCCTTTGCTATCCTAAAAAAACATTTTTGCATTAAGCAATCTACAGTTCACTAGGCAGAAAGGGAAAGGAAAGCAGAAATGGAAAGGAAAGCAGAAATGGAAAGGAAAGCACTAGAAAAGTCCATGTTAGGAATAGTACTCTCCTCCTATGCTTTTATTTCCTTTAGAAATGTCAGTGTAAACTTCTGTGGCGCTGACCCAATCTTCTCTCTCTATGGAGAACAATGGGATCAGTAGAGCGGACTTTCCCCCCCCCGGTCAGCGGTCAGCGAGTCAGAGGGAGAGGCAGAAGGCAACGCCGGGGAATTCCCCACAGTCCCGACCGTTTGAATTGTCAATCAAGGCTTTGGTTACACCCCTTTCTCCTCCTAACTACACCCCTTTCCCCTCCCAACTATTTCCCTATGCATTAGGTTGTTTTAGTATGCATTAAGTGCTGGAAAGTTCTGTGTTCTTTGTATCCGCAGTGGTGCCTGTGAATGTACTCCTCCCCCTGTTTCATGCCAGTGGGCATGTGCAGTTATGCAATCTTTCCCTATTGGACCTCCCCTGTTGAATCCTCCCCCTTCTGTCTCCCTTAAAACCCCCTCACCAACCATCAATCGTTGCTCTTAGTATCCTCCTGTTGCTGTCGGGTTCTTCTGTTCCTTTTGGGCCGGAGAATAAAGCCACAAACTGCAGGAACATTTGAGCCCCTCTCTCCTTCTTTACCTCTGCTGTGTTCACTCTGGTAACATCGTCTGCTGCCAGCCCCAGCTGGGGTCTTGGGCAAACCCAACACCTGGATTTTAAGGACACAAGCAGCCTTGCCTACCCGGGTACACGTGTCTTGATGCCTGTGGATGACTGGGCAGTCCAGCAGACAGCGTCAAACTTGAAACTCAAGTCCCTTCTGGAAACTTTGATATCAAAGTTTTCTTGTTCCCAGGTTTTTTTATACTATAATGTGAGGTTAAGAAATCTCCGCTTTTCAACGTCAGTTGATGTTGTGTCTTACTCATGTCTGAAACTCATACTGGAAGGAAGATTTAATGTTATACTCAAGGAGTATACATCCTTAGAGATGATGAGGACCCAAAGGTTATGTCATAACTACATTAAACCATTCTAGAAATAAGTCACACCTTCAACAGTGCCATTGAAAAAAGTGAGACAGGAAAAAAGTATTCCTTCCCATTTTCAGTTCTCAGACATGTTTTAGGAACTGACAGCAGCAGATATATTGAAAAATGAATGCTTATGTAATGATTTATTCCAGGGACAATGTTTTTTTGACTTGTACAACCATGTAAATTTTTTTCACTGAACGATGGATAACTATTCTTTCAGGTGTTTTTATATTATCTCTTCTGAGCCCCAAATACTAACTTTGTGAAAAACATCATTTTTAATGAAGATATTTTCAATGATTATCACTAGTTTAGATCACTGATTTATTGTGAAATTAATATAGTAACAGACCCACCATTGGTCTCTATTCTCTATTTTGAAGAGCTGGACCTCCTAATGTTACTAAGAGTAAGGTAATTATACTGAAACATATAAGGGATTTGATGCTTTCAGCCCTCTCCTAACTTCTCTGTCTCTGTATCCACCTCTGGGACTGAACTTAACCCTAAAAATTATGCAAACAGTGCCTCTGCAATTTCCCTGCAGGGAATCTGGCCATGTTCCCATGGGAGCTGGGGACTGTCCTTGAACTCAGAGAACACTGGAAGAGGTTGGGGCAATCCAGCCACACTCCAGGGGCTGCCCTGGATGAGCACCATCCGTGCATCCCTGAAGTCCAGAGGGGTCTTTCTCAGTGTAAGTCCTGCTGCTAGGCTTGTGTCCAGGCTGGATCTGACCCTGGCTTTGGTCTGGATCTAGCTATAACCCTGGTGCTGGGCAGTGCAAGGCTGTGTAGGTGCCTGCTGGGAGCACATCCTCAGCCCTGCTGTTCTTGGGCGTGGGGCCCTGGAGCTGTGTCTGCCATGCCCATGTGATGTGCCTGCCATAGCTCCTGTGGGACTCACCAGAATTCCCCCATGCTCCCAGTGCCACTGTGATGTCAGCTTCTCTGCACAGGGTGGTCCAGAGATCTGATCTTCCCCATTTCCCTACCATGTACAAATTAGTTCATCCTCATTCAATCCAGAGCACACCAGTGAATGGGGGAAGAAAGGTGAGTGATAAAACTAATTTACTTCAGTCTATATACAGTGCTGTAGACGGCTTTCCATTAATTTCCAACTAATTGCTGTATGGAAAGACCTCTTACATGCTGAGAAACCCTTGTAACAAATCCCAGCGCAGGCACCATGTACTGGAGCTACACTGAGCTGCAGAGAGAACCTCTCACTGTTCTGCCTTCTGTCCAATTGGCTGCAAAATAATGAGGCAGCAGGATCAGAAAAGATTAATCTGGGGACCTGAAGTGACCTGGTCTCCAGCTGTGGCAGTCTTGATCACTGTCAATTTAAATGGGAGTTCAAGTGTGCAGGTGACAGCAAGGAGTGTGACAGTAGGAAGAGAGGCAGCTGGAAGGTAAGGATATAGGGCAGGATTGACAGCTCCTTTAGGAGCTGTTCAGAGCCATCTGTACCTGAGCTTCCCAGCACAGCTATCTCAGGAACTGGCTGAGGAACCAGGCTTCCTCACGAGTGCCAATCAACAGAATATGTTTCTCTTTCTGTTTGTGGGTGCCTACAGGACAAGCACTGAGACCAAGTTCTTGATATCCGCAGACAATGGATATCTTCTCCCGCAGTTAGGAAAGACATGCAGGCCATCTTTTCCTGTCTGATTCTGTCAATAACGCTCAGAGAGATAGGTGAGGGCTGACTAACTGCAGCTGAATGTTCACTTCAGAGTTTTATTTAAAAGTTGCAGTTTATGCTCCCGACCTGTACCCACTCCAGAAAATCAAGCAGAAGTCTCTACAATCAGTGCTGATGATGCTCCCACCTGTAAGCTGTGAGGGTAGAAGCTGTTTTGGTCTCTAAATCATATTCTAAAGAAGATCAGATACAGCCATGATGCTTCTTTTTTTTTTCACAGCAGTTCCCTGCTGTGAAATTACATTAAAAGAAAATAAAATACACTTTCTATTACTACTTTTTATGCAAAGAGATGTTGTACTTACTACAGGGATGTTATTTACCTGTCAGGCTAAAGACAAGTTAAGACTGGCAATACTAAGTCCTGGAGACATTGCTTCTACTTCTCCGAACTACCTGTGATCTTGTTTAGGGGCTCCAAACTTCAGTGTCACAATGTGGCATCATTAGGATTTACAATCTGAAAACTAAAATTCTGATTTTTTTTTAGGAGAGTTCTTTTAAAAAGAGACATCCAATTACTACACAATAGAATGAAAGTACTGGCAATCTGACTGGTTATTTGTATTTAGAACTAGAACAGAAATCATACTAAAAAGGAATACTGGGAGAAGCTGTCCTGTCCTTTCATAGTTTCTTCAGATATTGGCAGTCTAAAAAAAGCCTATTTTTCCCCAGTTAGATAATTAGAGCAATTCAGACATTTGCATTCAGGAAAGCAGTCACTTTCAAATGTGTTTTACAAAGCCATTTTCTGAAAAGAGCCATTTCCAAATCATGCTGTTCTTCTAAGTGCGCTAAAGCATAAAGTGTAATTAGACTTATTGCCTTAGAATTTAGTGGGAAACGTTTAAAAAAATTTAGCCCTCCTTAAAACATGACTCATTGGCTGGCTGGGGGCCTGAAGAGCCACACCACAGTCCTCTATCGCTTTGTTAGAGTGGATGCTGGTACAAGAGCTTGCCCTTACAAAAAAAAAAACAAAACAACAAACAAACCACCCCCCCCCAATGTTTTGCTGGTGGTATTCCTGTCTCTCTGCACAGATATGCTGAGAATTTATTCCTGTCTCTGCTTCTAGAATCCCATTCCCATTACAAAAAGGACCGCCAGGAGAAAAGTCTGGCTCTCCTCATGTTCTTTGCCACAAGAGAGAGTGCTGGGAAACTCAAAGAAGGCCTTTCTGTTTTTTCAGAAAAAAACTGGGGGGAGGATCAGCAGGCAAAGAAAGTCCTTTCAGCTCAACACTGAAGGGAGATACCTGCAGATCTGCTCCATGGCTCATGGAGTGGCTGCCATTTGCTTGAGACATAAAAGAGCAAAGGGATGGACCATCCTCTGTGAAAGCCACATCTTTAGACAATTTGGTAGCCTTTGAATGTATGTGAACTTCCGTTTTCTCATTTCCAAAGGATTATAATTTTAATGTAATTGGGCAACCTTGAGAGCCAAAAAAAGCCTTCTTATTAAGTATGTAGTGACTGTAGCAACTCCTTCATCTGCAAAAGTACTAAAACTTCTAAAGGAAAAATGTATAAAAGGGATTTTTCTTCTGGCCTTTTATTATTTTCAGACTGGGGGAAAATGTGTTTTGGCATATTTGTCTTGGAAACAGTTGTATTAAATGAGCTAAAACCCAAAAAAGTAACAGTCAATTGCAGCAAACACATGAATGAAGGAATTCAAGTCCAAATAGCTTAAGATTTGCAAAATTGTAATTAGCAGAAGACAAGTTTTATAACAAAAAAGTGTTAGGCAGTCTTAATTATATGCTAAATATCCAATTTGTTACTTACGAACATAAAAATTTTAAAACAGAGCCTGCCCCCACTTCCAATAAAGTGTTAGTGGATGTATTCAATATGCAGTGTGGGAGTCACGACTTCAACAGGAACTCTAATTTTCACTTGTGCCATTCAGTGTAGTCTCTAGAGGAACCCTCACATTCAATTCTTATCAGATTCAAAGCAGTCTCTGCCAGCCAGTGTAATCTCACGTGGAACATTGCTGGGTTATGTATCAGAGGATGAGCTGCTTAATACCAGCCTCCTCTCACCTGCATCCCAGATTCATGGAGATCTGACAATTTAAAATAGCATAGAAGGCAAAAACATATTCCATATGTTTCGGTCAGGAACGCCCAGCCAAAGACTCCACTTTTCTTTGAAACATTTTCTAACCCTGTCGCAACTTTCTGTACAGGTTCAGTTGACAGGAGTGATGAAATATATCAACCAAGAAGGAGAACCACAGAAGCATAAAACAGAGGTAAAACAAAATGGTGAGCTAGAGAAGAGTTACAAGCAAATTTTATAACAAACCCTTAACATTTTGGATGTGCATATGCCTTTCCAAGAATTGGCTCTGTTTTATTTATAGGAGAAATGATATGTGTTCAGAGAATGCATAAAGATGGCTTACACTTAACTAATAGAAGGAGAATATTTTGTAATGACATCTTCATTTTCTCAAAATAGGGAAGTTGTTCAACACTTTCATGAGGTGGAGAACTCACTAACCAAGTGACTGGTTAAATTTTGTATCAAAGATAGACAATCCCCATGTTGGTCTTTAGCTTTGACAAAATGCTTCTTGCACCATTAAAGTTAAGTTCTGCTGGATGCTTATTTATTTAAAACAATCTGTGAGCATTTTCTGTAGCTGGCTGAGTGTGGTTTTAATAGTGTTTTACCAGACAGTATAAATGGAGGCTGCAGGATATATGGAAGGGAAGCATGCTGTGGAAAGATAATGGAGTCTAGATGTGCATTCAGTATCTCCATCCTATTCAGCTGTTAGCTTTATTATCTGTATTATCAGAGCCTGTATTTTGGTGTTATTTCTCATCCAAAACATTATCCATTTTTTAAAGTGTTCTGCTTTTCAGTGAGTAATTTGGATTGACTCTACAGCAGAAGACAAGTTACCAGCTGTTGCTGGCAACTGATTGTATTCTTATTTATTATGGTCTTAATGCATGCAATATGCACTAATCACAGTATTACTTCAGCTTTTGAATAAGTCTAATAAGCTTAATGCCATCAGGGGTTTTATCTCCTGTCAGATCAAATTTTACAGGTTATTGTACTAAAAGGATCAGAGTTTCTGAAGCAGAGAAAATTTTGTTGGCGAAATCCTGATTTTATTGCAGTCAACTGGAGTTTTCCCCAAAGCTTAGATGACATTCAGCTTTCTAGCAGCTTTCTCATTTTTGAGGAAGAAAAAGAAAAGAAGGTGTGCATTTATTTGCAACCCCCTCCATAACCCTGACATAACATTTAGCATAAGATAGAGTAGTTGGCTGCATGATAACATTAGATAAAGATGATCAGTGGCCCATAACACGTGACTTAAGGAAGCCTGTGGTGTTGAGGGACTCAGACAAAGATAAGAAGATGAAGGATCTAATTACTCCTTACATCATAGTGGGCAGTTACAAAGTAGATACCATGTGAGGGCTTTGCGCTTCTCTCTGCCTAATAGCTGACCCTTTCCAGCACCAGGAGCATGCCAGGCTGATCCCTTGTACAGTCAGGATTGTTATACCATGACAACAAGATTTTTCAAAGACAGATTTTTATTTTAGCCTGCTCACTGGAAGAGTTGGGGACCCTTTCTCCAAAAAGCTGCTCCAAATGGAAAGAATGTTGGCAGCCTCAGTACCAGGCTTTTTCTGAGCAGTGGCTTTTCCATGGCTGGTGGCAGGGATGACAGGCAACAGCGGTAAGGCTGTGTATGTTCTGCACACTGACCCCTCCTGAGGAAGCCATCCTGAGACCAAAAGTGCTGCTGCTGCTGCTGCTGCTGCTTGGAGAATTTATCCTTATATACATCATGTGGCATGACAAAAGCATGAGGTAGCAAAAAGGTATTGCAATTGTCTTCCTCTTTGAGCACTTAAGCTCATTGTTTATATGTACTATTAACATGCTCAAAATCGCTGACGTCTGATTCTTTATAAACCTGTACCTCACCAGCTCATCCACATTTCTGCCGATGGGCCTGGGCACAAATGCCTCGGGGCTGAAACTGTTACTCAACTAATATGCTGCTCTGTGGCCTTGACATGCCTGAGGGAGAATTCCCAAAGGCTGTTTCTCCTACATAATCTGCCAGTGCATCTTATTCCTACGGCATGTAGGAGATGATGGCACACAGAGCGAAGCTGGCACGTTACAGCATCATATCACTGGATGTCAGGAGCTCCTGTGTGAACGTAGTCAGATCCCTTCTGTATCTAGAAGTGGGGCAAGCTCAAAACTTAAAAAAGGGTAAAATAAACCCCCACCCGTCAGTGACTTTGTAATTAACCCCATTGTTTAAATATTCAGGTAAAATTCCAGTTTGAACCCCTTGAATGTTTCAGTTGTATTGTTCCATTTTCATGCTGCTTTACGTGCTTCAGTCCTTCTAAGAAAATGGCTTGTGATGCATGTTTCATTATGGTACATGTTTTAGTTTCACACTTTGTTATATATTTCTGTTTCCATATTCCATAATGCATCTCAGCTACTGTGTCTCCTTTAGCAATTCTCATGCCATGCTGCATTAGCATTTTGGGTCTTGTTTTTGCTTGTCATTATGAATGATTGTTATCACAAATAATTTTATTTTTGATTTCACATCTCATTACTCATTTTCCAGACGCTCACTGTGGATTTCAGTGCTCATGTTCAATATACACTGAAGGGTTTGCTTCCCATCAAACACTGATTTTTCACAACTTGTTACAGATTTTTCTTTCTGTATCTCATCATGGATTTAATCTTTCTTAATTCGTTCTGCGTTTTTCCTACTGCTACACAGGATTCACTGTTTAATTTTGAAACTTATTTCATTTTTTGACTTTGATCTTAAAGATGCGTTTCTGGTCGTCCCTATCATTACTCTCTCAGATTTTGTATTTCTTGACTTACTAAAATTTTTTAACTTACTATGTATTCTTGATGCCAGATCCCATTATGAGTTTTCCTTTTCACATCTCATTACCCACTTTTTTTGATTCTGGATCTCCATATGAATGCTTTTTTGCATCTCATTTCCAGTTTCGATTTTTGATGTGCATGTTCATTTTTATTTCACTGCTTGGTTTTTTTTCAGCATCTCATTATGTGCTTTTAGATCAAATTAGGAATTTCATGTATCATTGCTTATTAGCCAATTTCCTTTTTGCTGCCCATTACAGACTATGTATTATATTCTGAGGGTGAGCATTCAGATTTCCCTGTGCATTTTTCTTTCCTCATATTCTTTAGTTAATGTCTTACATCTTAGGAGAAATTTCGTATATTCCTACTAGCATCCTACTATGATTTTTCAAGACTTTAATATTTATTTTCTCCTGTGTAAACTGCCTTTTGTACCTCAATAAACATATTCTGTTAATATCTCATTAGCATTTGAATGATATCATACTGCAAATTTCATTTTTGTATCTCATACCAGGTTTTCATTGAAACAATCCTTAATGAACTTCCATCTTTGTGTTTTCTGAAATTTGAAGATGGGGGTGGTGCCTCAGCATGCATTTTCATATCTGCAAATTTTCCCATGTTTTCTTTTCACATTGTGCACTTTTTCTGTGTTTTCTTGTTCAAAGCTATTTCTGCACTTTCCCTAATGCCTGCAGTTCCACAGCTTGATTTATTTCTAGCGATGTTTCATATTTTGTAGGTCATGACACATTTCTGATTTTGACTATGTCAGGTTTTGCTTCTTCATTTATTTATGAATTTTTATTTTTTGCATTTTTTATGAATTTCCCCTTTCAGAATAAATTTTCCCTTTATGTTTCTCACCAAATGCAATTTTTCTCATAAGTTGTCTGGAATGAATCACCTGGTTTGATTTTTTAACTTACATCCTTTGGTGTGTAAGATTAGCCATTATAGATTTTTGTGTCTCTTCTTTTAATGTTCATATTTATTCTGCATTTCATTATGCAACTTCATTATTCACATTGTTTTCCATTTGTCTTTAAAATGTCATTACACATTTCCATTTTACAAGTCCTTATGTGTTGCTTATATTGCGTTTTTTTACTTATGAGTACTTGTTTGTGTTTTTGAGAAGTTTCATGTGCACCAGATGTGATTTTTGCCCATCTCATAATCCATTCCTCTACAGTCCCGTTATAATTTTTTTCAGGTTTTCCTTTTGTTTGCTATGTTCTTACTGCACATTGGTTGTTTTTTTTTATTTTTATGATTTGTTAAGTCTCAGATTGCACATCTCATTATATTTTTCCATTTACCTCTCATTGAAGCATTTCACTTTTTTAACTCAGTATGTATTTTCACCTCTGACACAGGCTCTTTAAAGACATGTTGAGCTCTGTAGCCCAACATTTATTTTAACTTCCTAATCGCATAGACTTACATTCCCCTGGATGTATACTTGCATGTCTTATTTCCCACTTTCCATAATGTTGCATAATTTCATTTTTACTTTCAAAGAACAAGTGCCTTCTTTGTATGACATTACAGCTTTTAATTTCTACCTCTTTTTTAATCTTTTATTTCTGTCACCTCACTTTGACTGTTCTTTGCCCCACGATGTTTTATTTCCTTTTTTTTTATAACATTGTCTTTTTATTTGCATTCCTTTTGTTTACACATTTTTAATTACACATCAGAGTGCAATATTTTTTGCATTTTAAAATTTTTTCTTCTTACATGCTTGCATTTTGTCATGATTTTTCCATTTCATTGTGACTTTTCCTCCTCACCTATGACTTTTAAAGGTTTTGCTTCTCACTTTGACATATGCATTTGTTTTTATATATCACCTTTCATTCTGCCTTTCATTGGTGTTGGTTCTTATTGAATGTGCTCCTTTCTGCAGCACAGTAGGTTTTGTTGGTATAACTTTCATACTCCTCCTTTTTCACTTGAACTTGCCTGCATCTCATCATGTCTCTCTTTCTGCCCCTCATTATGCAAGTATTTTCACACGCCACCGCAGATCTGGCTTTCACGTCTCATAATTAGTTTTCATTCCTTCTCTCTCACAGTGATTTTGAGTAGCTGATCACTCAGAGGAAGTTACTTTGTGTATGCAAAACCAATTGAATTGATACTTCTTTCTTTTCTTTCCTTTCTACTAACTGAGTGCCTTTGGTTCACACAAAAAGCCAAGAGGCAATACAATAGCAAATACAGATGTCAGCACAGAAAATAATTGCAGACACTGTGAGAATACAGAAAGCTGAGGATGAACATCTGCTTAAAAGTGTACTTAGGAAACTTTGGTCAGGTTTTTTCATTAAAATCATACACATTTTGAAATGCTGATTGCATTAGCCGCTTTCAGAATCAGATTTACTTTATGAAAATCAGACCAGGCAGTCTCTCTGCCCTTCCCATCTTATCTTGGGGGATGGGAAAAAAAAGATAAGGGAAATCTGGTTCTTCGGCTTGCTGCATGGATTCAGTAACACAAGGAGAACGGTGGTAGAGGTTACGCAGCTGCTGGCCCTGATTAACTGCGCTCCACCCGAAGAACCACAGAAACGCTGTTCGGAGGACTCCTCTGGAAAGCTTCAGTTCAGCATCCCATCAGAGGGGTGGGTGCTGTCCAGCCTCCTGGCCCTGCAGGCATGAAGTGGCAGCAGGATTCCAGTCCTGGTCTCCTGGATCTCGCAAACCGTAACAGTCATACCCCTGGGTCAGTGTGCTCTACAGATTTGCTGAACATGGACTCTGCCACCATCCAGGCCACAGATGGAAATGCAGAACCATAGGGGCACAGGTACAAATCTCTTCTTCACTCACTACCATCTTCCAGCTGACCTACTGAGCATTTTAGTCGAGACAGCTTTAACAGTCTTACGCATCACACTAATTCTCAGCTTTCAAAAGAGAATGCTGTGGGAGGAAGTACCTCAAGCCAAGGTACATCAAATCCACCTCTCTTCTACAGTTTTGTTTCCTTTTCCATTTTCTTTGTCATCTGTCTCCAAGACATAGCTCAGGGAAGAAAACCTCACTCTATGGTTCCTAGACCTACCTATGGTGGAAATTCCAGACATATTAATATTAAATGTTTATTACACTAATTCTTATTTCTATGCCTGAATGAGCTGCTACAAGCTGTAAGTGGTGAGAGATACATAAGGTCTCCTGTATCAGCTGTGTGCGGTTAGAAGTTTGGAAAGGAGTTGTTACTCTGTTCTGGCAGCTAGGGACTTGGGAGCGTAGTAGGAGAAACATGTTAGTGAGAAATTAGTTCCCTTGAATCCACACTAATTTTATCCAATCCCAGTAAAACTGTTTGATCAAGGACTGTGGCTTTTTACAATTTTCTATGTTATCAGTGCTACTAGTTGTCTAAATATTGTTTTAAAGGGCATTTGTCTGAAAAATTATATTTACAGGAGAGAAAACAAAAGATGTCACAAATAAACTTGCCTGTTGAAGAGAAATTATATTTGAAGCTGAAAAGTGAAAAAAGTAGGAAACAACCAAACTGTTACTTTAATTTATTAGTAAAATGAAGATTTTATTTTGGTTTTAATTGTGAGAGAGGTATCTCAGCACAGGACTGATATTCTTGCATCATTTCATGGCCGTGTAGACTAAATAAGTTCACTTAAGTGTGCAAAAAGTATAAATCAACATAAATACAATACAACAAAGTCTTCTGGCTCAGGATAAAAGTGGGTCCAGGACCTACTCCACATTCCTCTTTTTTTTTTTTTTTAAATTCCTGAAGTTCTTCTTAGAGAGGATGATAGATCTTTGAACATTCCTCTGTATCCACTCTTAATTCCTGCATTTCTGTGTTCTTAAGAGCAATATGTTTACATACCACTGTTAAAATGAAAAACTAGAATCCCCAATTATAGCAATTTAAAGGGATCTGAATAAATGAGATTATGAGGAAAATTTTTTTTCTTGAATACTTCCTATATTGATATTATCTTCCTTAATGACAGTTCATTTAGTTTCAGACTGTGCTAGGAAATGTGTTTCTCTGGACAGCAGTTTCCTGTGAATCTGGAAGGCGCTTGGCTGCTGCTGTGCATAATTTATTTCCTGGATGGCACTTGTAGCACTGATGTGTAACCTGAATATGGCTGCATTCACATTTGGTCTGAGTGAAGGTAAGCAAGAATAATTACGATAACTTTGTTTAACCTCTGACCTCTTTCAAAAGGACACACCAGCATCCTTTTTGTCATGTGTTCCTTTTGCAGTTTCTTGTAGGCCATTAAAAAAATCAGCTGTATGAAGAACGTGTGGAACTTGTGGTTCTGTTGTGTCTTCTACTATATCAAATGAGAGTATTATTTTCCATTTTCATTCACAGTCTGTTAGAAAATGGCCTTCACTTGCTATCTTGTAGATAGACATGAGGAAGGCAACCGAGAGATTCTTCGACTGAAGTTTCACATTCTGGATGCTGCACAGTCTGGGCTCTAGTGTTGAATGCTGGCTTATTATTCACTGATGGCCAAAGGTCTAAGCCAGCTGATGACTTTTATATATGTACATAAAACAACAGGGAGTATTTCAGAAGCTCAAGGTCAGCCTAAGCTGACATAGCCTGGGATCAGTGCCTGGGATCAGAGCACTGCACTGGGCTATTGCCCAGTGTAATTATATTTGGGAAACATTAGGTCAGTATTCAAGGCTGGAGATCTGACAATCCAGCTGCATCCCCTGTGGTTGTAAAAAACCGACATCAAACAAGCAAAATCAAAACAAAGTATTGCATTTTGTTATAAACATGATGGTCTAAAAGTACCATCAGACTGAGGCCTATAACTTACTGAACCGTGTAGTATAATGAGGAGAAAAGTAGACAAGTTCTGAGCAGACAATCCTTTCCCCAGGACATAGTTAAGGATTCAGATTAATTCCTCTGAGGTGAGCTATTTATCAGTAACTTGTAACTTATCAGTGAGTTATTTAACTTTACAAGGAAAGATGTCTGGAATTTTTGGAGCAGACAGCATATTAGGGCATGGGGGGAAAGACAGAGGAAGAGAGAAGTTTTGTATTCTGTGGATCAAAAATGTTTGGAGGGTGAGGAAGGAGGCTATAATGTGCCATAAAAAGAGGCTTTATTGAGTCCATGGGTTGTGATGTTCTAGTGTTATGCATTTAATTCCCAGGTGCACCTGAGCACAGTGTTTTGTAAATCTGCCTTGAGGATCAGGACTGAGAGATGAAATGCGTGTTCTGTGCTGAGCATTTCCTCAATGGCTGTTTGATTCCTCCTTTACACATTTCCACAGGATCTAATTTTGTCTCATAGTGGCTGTTTACTTTCACCTCCACAGTTTCTGAGAGCTTTTGGTGCTAGCTGGGTGAAGGGTGTCACGGTGAGGTCTGAGAGTGGAATAAAGTCACTGGCAGATTTCTGTGGGGCTCTGGGCTTGTGCTGTTCAACACATTGACCAACAGGTTAGAAAAGGCAGGAAAGAGTGAGATGATAAAGTTTGCAGCTGATATTGAGACACTGGAGTGGTACAAAAGTGGCTCCTTTTCAGAAGAAACTCATCATTTAACTGTCTGGGCACTACACAGAATTATAAAATTCTTGTTAGTAAACGTGAAGTGATGCACACAAGAGGAAGAATAACCCCAATTACACATGTGAGAGCCATGGCTCCAAGTTGACTGTCACCTCTTGGAAGGAAGAATTTGCAGCAAACATGCATAGGCCAGCTCATTGCTCTGAGCTGGCTGAAAAGTAAATAGAGCCATGTAAGGGGGGCAGGCTCAGTCCTCCAGCTGCTCTTGGGCAGGAGAAGCAGGATGCTGGAATTGGCACCAAGAAGATAGTTTTTAGGTTTGACCCAACATGGCCATCTTTGTATTGAGGATTCTGTCAATTTGCAGTGTTAGTGGTGTTCTGTTGACAAACTTTTATTTGGTTGCAACAGATTTCTTGCAGTCTAGTTCCTTTTGCAGAATTTTGTAGAGTGGAAATGTGCTGAATGTAGCAAGTTTGGGGGGCTTATTAGAGGTCTGTAGCAAGGTTTCCTGAATGTTTCAGGGAAGGGCTTTTTTATTCAAAAATCAATGTCATGTTTCCAGCTGTGTCCCTTGGACTGAAGGTCAGGAATCTCGGGTCTGAGGGGCCCCAACTGAGCAAAATGTTTGGTCCAACACTGATCAATGCCTCACGTCACAGGGGTGTATTCATCATGCCAAACAAAGTGCCCAGCGCACCGCAATCCCATGTCCACCGTGTGCCAGTCACCTGCCAGTCGTGTGCCCACCGGGTGCCTGGCACATGTTTCATCTGAAACTACAGCTGTCCTTTTGGAAGAGATGGTCTTTCTACTGTGTCACACTGCTGGCCTTTGTGGAGTGACACCGTGGAGGGAGTGGGGCAGGGATGCAAATGAAGCAATGGGGTTGAATTGAAAATTCAGGGAAAACAGGCTGGTAGAGAGCTTTAAGTAACAGGTTAATGGGTATTTTAGGAACCCCTTATGGTTTCTAAATGTTGAGCTCAAGTACCTGTATGTTGTTTTACCTCCATTTATCTCCATTTAAAAAAGGTTTTTAGAGTTTTGCACTTCATCCACTCAGTCAATTGCTCTTGTCTTTACAGATAATGTTCTTTTAAGTATATTATAGAACTTTCTTGGGTGCTTCAAGGTACAGAATAAAACCAGAGTAATTTAATTTGAATGAGGCCTTTGGCTACAACCTAGGCTGACCTCCTGCTCCAAGCAAGGCTAACTTCAAAGCTAGATGTAGGATACCCCTTAAAATACCTTCTGAAATTTGCTAAGACATTAAGAGCAGCTCACTTTCATTTCTTGCTTCTGGGCACTCCCTGCTATTTGAATGTGGAGTGATATTCTAGTATTAAATTCTGTATCCATATGAAAAAAACCCCAAAAACAACTGCCTTGCTTGCTTTGTGTTAATTTATGACAGCAGTTTGACTCTGTTTTATTTTGCATTCAGAAGCCCACCTTTCAGCTGATTGTGTGTGAAGGATTCCCTAGTTAATCCAAGTGTGGACTGGGAGCTGGCCATTCGGGACAGAGTGACATGCAGCCACCATAGATTGGCATTGCCTACAGAGCTGAACTGTCTGGCTGGGGAAGATGGTTTAGGAGGCTGGACCATGTAATGGATGTGGAGAGGCTGGGGGAGCTGGGTTTATAATTCTGGAGAAAAGAAGATTGGAGGGTGAGGGGGAAACCACACTGCAGTCTTCCTTTACCTAAGAGAATGGCAGGGAAGATGGAACCAGATTCCTGGGAAATATCCGCCCTTAAAGATTTCTGAAAGGTGAAACATCACAAAAGTTAGTCCTGTGTCAACATGCTGTTTACATTAAAGAATTCTTTGGACTGTTCTGTCTGTGACTGTTGCCTTCATGGGATCCATAGATAGAAACAAACTTGTTTTCCTTACAATTTATGAACTTTTGCCTACTGTTATTTTCCCCTAAAAATAAAAGATTTAAATAACAAAATGTTCTCGTCTGTGGGCTATGGAAGCTGTCTCTTTTGCCTTGTGTTCTAATCCCAGCCAAGTTTCTTCAAGGAGAAATAAATTTTTAATAGACCACTATTCAAATTATCTGATAAGAACAAAGTTACTTGTCATAGAAATACACATTCTGTGCTGGCTGAAGTATGAGCTGCCTGTTGACTAGATTTGCAGTTGTTGTGAATCATGACGAATGACATAGAATAAGTGCCCATAAAAATTTAAGAAAATTGGAGCCCAACCTATTAATTTTCACTAATTACATTCTGCTGGATTGAGACACAAACACCATGATTGATTAATATTACAGTTTGGATCAGAGTCTTTCCTGTGTCTGAAGAACACTCCAGTTTCATACAGCACATTTTCAGATAGTGTTCAAAATCTTCTTCAAAGCCATGGAAGTAAATTATGCCCCTTCCCTGACCTCTTGTTATCTTCAACAGTCAAATCTGGAATTTCTGGACTCCTATAAGATTTGATGTGACTGATGCATCTTTCAAAGGAGACATATTTTGCCCTCCTGTTCAATAAAGGGCACTGTGATCCACAGAGGTCTTGAGCACAAATAATTTTTGAGAGCTAACGTTGTTTTCATTCTCAGATGTTTCCCAAACCCTGAGAAAACTGTACTTTCCTCAGACCTGAAAACTGAAGCAAAAATTAACAAGATGTTATCCATGAATGCAGGCCAATGCTACTTCTTGCCAGATCCAGCCCAGCAGTTTCGAGGCAGGTTGTGGGAACTGCTAGCTTTGGGAACTGCTAGCTTGCAGTGAGAACTGTTAGTTTGCCTCAGTTCTCAGGCATCGATTCTAGCTCAAAACAAGTTCAAAACAAGCAGGAATTCTAAAACAAAACATTAAAGGTAGTTCCAGCTGGTGTCATTGCAAGGTATTGTTCTAACTATAGGTAGCCAATGATGTTGTGGGGTGGTGATTTGAGAGCCAATGGATGTGTGACATGAATGTTAGAAAATAGTATAAAAGAGGTCTTGTAAAATAAAGTGAAGTTCCTTTTTTGACTGGAAGCTGTTGTGGTGAGTCTTTATGTGTCGTGTCCATCTCAACAATGACAGCAGCTGGCAAAGACAAGTCTGAGGTCAAACCAGGCAGTCAGTCCAGAGCCCAGGCACAGCGATTGGGTTCATGGCCAGGCACACAGGTGGCTGTGATATGGCCAGAGACAAGCAAGCCAACAGCACAGGTCAGACTGACAGGGACTAACAACACAGGATGGGCCTTGTAAGGGCCTGGGCTCATGAGCAGAAGGGGTGGATGGAGCCCATGGTGAGGCTGATCGAGCCTTTTAGTGCCTTCAGTGGTCTGACACATCTTGGGACTTTCAAGGACTGTCACTAACATTTTGCAAATGGAAGAAAATGTGATTTTGGACCATGAATCTGAGTATCTCTGAGTTCACCATGAGCCTTAGAACTTCTTTAGCTATATCCCATTGTTGTCCTCCATCTTTTAGCATGTAGCCTAGCTGGAGATAATTTAAGCAAGTGCGTCCGTTATCTGCTTCTTCTCCTTATTTTTCAATGGTACCTTGTTTACCATGTACCATTCTCTCTGTTAAAACCCCAAATATTTTTTATTCATGTATTATTGTCCTCAGTTTATCACAATATTATGAACATGCATGATACATTGCTGTTGTATCTTCACAGTACTCTGAGGGGAAGGAAGTTCTCATAGAGTCAGAGAAGTTGCACAATTCCTTTCATTTAAAGCTGCAAGTACTCAGTACTGTCACAAATCAGAAAAGTACATTTAAATCAGGCAATAGAGCCTCAGTTAAGGAATCCAAGAATAGAGGAACATAAATGAGTTATTACTTTCAGGTAACTTCATTTACTAAATTAACAAGCATCTTTACATGAACACTGAAGAGGCAAGACTAAGCCTACTAATTAGCATTTAATTCCCTTAATCAGTAGACCAGTGTGGTGTCACATGGCCCCATGCCTTGATGACACCATGCCTTCCAACTCTGACAGTTCTGCTGTCTCCGTTATACTGTTCTGTTTAATCCACCAGGCAAATACATCTAGTCTGCTGAATTGGATACTGAAAAGGAAAAGGATTTTTGCACTGAATATAAATGTTCCTGCTTCTGAACTTTGTGTGTGATTCTGCTACTTCCTTTGTGTGACATTTGGAAGCCTTTCATCTGTTTTTAAAAAATACAGATCCCATCAGAGAAGGGACAGTCACAGAGTCCATCATAAGCAGATCCCTTGCACACCTGTTTGTCACTAAAGATAAAGGAAAGACAAATACCAACAGCTGCTGTTATCTTCTACTTAAATCAGCCCTCATTTCACAGATGTTTGTTGACAGCAGAGGATGATAAAACTTCAGAGTTTTAGGCACCATTAGACTTTCCAGAGTGGAAAGATACACTATTTGCCACAGGCTGTCATCTCATCACAGTCTTCTTTTTTCCAGTCAGTGCTCCCTTCTTTTATACCTTTTTCTGTCTTAGCTCCCCATGGGAAACAAACAAGAAATATGGTTGCATTTTGAGGCTTAGGGAAGACATTATGTTCAAGAGCCAGTGATCTTCTTCAAGCTGTGACAGCCATACTGGGTCTTTGGCTCAGTATATCCATAGGTTTGCGAGAGCTGCTACTGTGTAGCCCCAAGCACATAGTAGTGGAGGGCAGATGCTGGAAGGCTCTGGATGTTGACTGCTGCTGGATAAAACTCCCAGATATGTTTACTGAGGCATGATCTGGGAGGCATAAAGGAAGAGCATTAAGGAGACAGAAATGTCAAAATAGAATGAATAGTTTTGTTTGCTACACTAGGTGTAAAGAGACATGGTACTGGGTGGGAATGAACCTCTCCTCAGACAGGATCATGCTGTGGCCCTGTCTGATGCTGCAGAAAAGTAGAATGTCCAGCACCTGAAGAAGCATAAGGTTTACTTGCTAACTGTATTTCTCTTCCTATTTCTGTTGTGGGTTTTTAAAATTATTATTAAAGCAGTTTTGTTACACCATTTGCTGCTGTTCCTTTCCTACTGAGATCCAGAAAAATGCTGTGCCCCTCCTGGAGCACAGCAACAGTGCAGCTGAGTGAGGAGGAGGGGAGTTAGCAGTGCCTTTATGAAACATAAAAATAGTTCATACTGTTTACATTAAGAACTTTGATGGGACATGTCATTTAAGGCTTTGAGGGGTAGAGTGCCTCCTGTGATATGGAGTTGTTAAACTGTACAGTGAAGGAGTGGTGAGAAACATATGTGTTGTCATGCCACTCCCCCGTGACACTTTGCATCTTTTTGCATACTGAAGTGGAATAGCTCCAAGACATTATGGAAAGGTTGCATCATTCTTCATGGAGAAAGTATCTCAGCATTTGCTTCTAAGCTCAGCATTGTGTACAGCTCCTTAAATAATTAAAAAAACAGAATAAGTGCAAAACACTTTTGCTACACTGCCTGCCTGTTTGTTTTATTCTTCCTGTCACTTAGAAAGACCTTTCAGGATGGATAACCTGATTTTGTACTAGTAGAACATTAAGTTTTACTATTAAGTTGAACTCCTGTGAATACAAAGCAAGTCAGACATTTCACTGCAATCCTTTGTTCTGTTACCAGGGATATCATCAGCGAAGTTCATTAAATACCTCTTTCAATTCCAGTGAAGACTATCTTCACCTTCTCATCTGGAGAGAATACTACATTTCTCAGTCTGCTAGATAAAACAAACAGAAGAAAAAGCCCAGGGAGACTGAATTATTACTTAAAGGAACTTCCTTTCTCTTTACCCTCCTATATTTTTTTGCCTAGATTCCCTGTTTTCTAACCCTACTAAGAAAAGACTTACTTTTGATTCCACAGCAGGTTGTTCTCATGTTGAGTGCTCATCACTGAGGAGATTGGATGATATAATATATCAGCATATCCAAGTCTTAACTGATTGTTCTCAGTCTTTTCTATTCAGACTGTACTTTCAGATTAACCAGGAAGAAAGGAAATTTTCTCAGGAATTTAACTTTTCTTTTAGTTCCTTGTCAATAAAGAAGAGAAATAAACCAAGGAGGTAAAAACTCTTAGATAAACTCTTCCTAGGTGAAGGTGAACTTGAGTTCCCCTGTGAAGTCATGTGTCTTGTTCTGCAAATTCCTACCTGAACTAAGTTTAGCAGGGTTGAAGACTCTTACAGCAGGGTCAGAAGACTATATGGTGTCTCCATGGAAATGATTCAAATTTTGTACTTTTCTTCTGAGATCAGCCTGTGGTCAAGTGCTCTGAAGAGTAGTGCTGCAATTAACAGTTCTAAAAAGCAAGCCTCTTTTATCCAAACAGTCATGAAACCTTTTAAGAAATAAATGTCAGGCCTGGGAATGTATAGCATAATTTCTTTAGAGATGCTGGATGTCTTTTTGCTTGTACAAGCTCACACATTTTCATGATACATTTTTTTCAGACATTTGGATAGTTGAATACTGTGCATATAAATAAATGTTGCAAATTATTTTATTCCTTTAAGAAAATACTATCAGAATGCAAAGCAGAAGGAGTAATTTTGCCAGCTTCCTGTGTGGTACAATTTGGTGCAAGAATGGCTCTGAATGAGAGATTCACTGAGAGATTTGCAAGACCTGTAGAAAGATAACAGGTACAGAGAGACAGGAGATTTTATTGAAAAAGAAGTGGGAGCTATTTCAATAATTGTTTGAATTACTTTTTTTTCCTAAGCAAAAATATCTCTAGTAGAACAACTCTTACCTGTGAAATCAGAATTAGTGACACTAACAGGGACTCCCATTTTCAAGATATTTCAAGAATCATATATTTTTCTATATTTGTTTTCACCCTGCATGAATGATCTAGTCGTGTACCACCCAAAGGGGAATTAGAGAAAACAGGGGGCATGAATTTTCACAAGCACAACAGAGCAAAGGGAGGACACAGCACTTAAAATGAGAATTCTGAATAGATGTAAGGAAGAAATTCTTCATCACAAGAGCATTGAATCACTGAAATACATTGTTTGGAGAGGTTGTGGAAATGGCATCCTTGGAGATGTTCAAAACTCGTGTGGACAAGACCCAGAGTGACCTGAATTATCTTTGAAGACAGTCTTGTTTGGAATTGTGCTTGAGTCAAAAGACTTTCAGAGTTGCTTTGAATCTACATGTTTCTGTTTTCCTATGATCTCAGTTAACCCACAAATGGATAAGTAATCAGGAAACAACAAGACTAATAACTGGATTTGCTGAGAAAAGGCATGGGACTGCAAGAGTACATGAAGATTAAATAGCAAAATCTGTTGCATCCTGAAAAGACTGAAAGGGAGTAGAAGAGGCAGCATGTTGTAGCAATGATGACTGCTGAGTTCAGAAATATGTGGAAGTATTTCACATGCTGTGGATGAATGTGTGGAATTCTGTTCACTGGGAAGTCATGATGTAAATTATTGAGGTAAAGCAATATCTAGATGGCTGTATAGAAAAAATATTTTATTTGCTTCTCCATAACCTTAAGCAAGGTGTATTCCAAGCTTTACATTTTGAGATACAAACTGATTACTTGCAGCACCATCTGCATTTAAGACACTAAATATTAGTCCAGATGCTTTTAGATATAAACCAGCAGAAGCTGACACAAAGTGATTGTGACTTTGACTGTGGTAGTTTAGCAGGGGTCTTGAGGGATTCAGGATTGTTTCTTTACTCTAAAGGCTGATGATACATAAATTCTCTTAAAATGAGTATTTCTGGGGTTATAGCATTTTTTCAGAAGTCAGTGGGCACAGTATTCTCTCTTCTTTCCTCCAACTTGTTCAGAAGTGTCACATTTGAGAGTGATATCTGAAAAAGCTCTTGTGGTGCCAGGAGACATTTTTATTTCCAATTCTGTGATAACATTTCTGGAAATAAATTCTGCCAAAAACAGTAATTAAACAGACCTTCCAACTGTGCCTTAGGCTGCCCTTTTGTGTTTGTTTTCTGCTCAGGCAACAAAACTGGTCATGACAGTAAAATATTCTGCTGGCATATCTTAGAGGCATATGTTCAGCAAAAAGTCTTGCTCAGTTTCTAGATTCCCAGCTCAAATAATTAGCAGCATTTGCTATTAAACCAGAAAGAGCTGAAATTTATAATTCCACTTCAGATGTTTAAAGAGTGTATATTACAAAGGGCATGTCATACATCCAACCTTGCTACAGCACTTTCCCCAGGAACAAGTTTTTCCCCCATTTCTGGCAGATCAGTGTGGCTGTCTTCACTGCCTAAGACGACATTTTAAAAAACATCCAAGCTTCAAGAGTGGGAGCAAGTGTTGCGCCTTTTCTGCACTCTCTCAAGAAAGAGACACCTTCTCACTGAACGCCCTTGAAAGTATCCCAAATTACGATCATCCTTACCTTACCCTTCTCACCTCCTGTCTTCTCACTGTGCACCCCTTTCCAACAGCTTCCCTTGATTATCTTAATTTTGCCTGGTAGTGACTCTAAACCCAACTGGAGCAAATCAGAGCAGAAGACATTCATTAAGACTTGCTTGTTTCAACCTCAAGTGCCATGACCTCTATTAGAAACAAATAAGAAAACTAAAAAAAACAAAACCCACAAACAAATCCCAACACCATCACAATCAAAACTAAAACCAAAAGCAACAAAGCAAAAACCCCCAAACCAAACCAAATCAAAACAAGCAAGCAAAAATAAAAACCCAAACCAAACAAACAAATCCCAACACATATGTTTTCAATACTGTGTGTGAAGTTTGGGTTAAAATATAATGAATCCCATTTCAAGAAAGAAATTTGCAAAATAAACTGTTAAAAATAAAGTTTTCTACACTTCCTGTTATTACTTCTGTACCTTGCTAATGTGATAGAAAGTAGTACAGAGTCCAGCTTTTCAAGTACATCCTTTCAGTTCTCTTGAGAATTTTTGAAGAAATCTGAAATGTTAGCAGTAGAATAAATGTTATTTGGTCAGCATTTCAAATAATGATCAACAGCAGGAGTAGCCCAGAACAATTTTTTATACCTTTGAGGATCACATGCAACAGCCATGTCTTAACTGAACTGCTCAAAAACAGATTGTGTAGGTTCAGCACAAAGTTTGAAACTTAATATGTACAGCTGAGAACAAAATTCTGAGAGATGAAGTAATCTCTTCAACAGCTCTAATTGAAGCAGAGAAGGAAAACAAGTTCAAAGCTGAGAGTTTTTAAATAATCAGAAACACAAGGTTATTTGCATAATGTTTGACTGGTTTCTTAAAAATGTAAGAGAACAGAATATCTAAAAGATGATGCGTGCTGCAAGGTCAGCACTGATAGCAACTGTTTTCTTTAATACATTTAAAGCTATTTAAATCAATTAGCATGACTTAGAACTGACTTACAGAAATAAATAGTAATATATTTTCAACTTTATACCATGGGGAAAAATGACTAATGAGGTGTCTGTGAAATACAGTGGCCTTGTATGGGTGATTTATGTAATGGATATTAATTTAAAATAGCAGTTAAAAATAATCTGTAGTTTTTCTTCTGGAAGGAAAAACTTCGTTAAAGAAAAAAACAGAAAAATGAGATGGTAGTACTGTAGGAAAATTCAGTCTGAAAGGAAACTCAGAAAGTAATTTTGTTGAACCTCCAGCTCAAAGAAGGGTCAGCTGGGCTTTTTTCCAGTTTGACCTTAAAAGTCTCCAAAGATGGAAACTGCAAAAGCTCTCTGGGTAATCTCTTCTACTACATGACTGTCTTCGTGGTAAATAAAATTCTCCTTTTAGCTCTTTTCAATATATTTTATTTTAACTTCTACCCCTTTTTTTCTCAGCCTCCCAACACACAACACCATGAAAAGCCTGGCTTTATCTTCTTGTTGACTTCTTCATCAGAACTTGTGTCAGCTGTCAATAAAACATTTGTCTCAGGCAGCAACACTTCTTTGTTAGTGAATATCAGATCTAACTGTGCATCACCCTTGTTTGCCACAACAAGTGCTTTAATAAATAAATTATCCTTGACACACACCACGAATTTCCTTAACTGCTTGCATCCTGCCATTTTGCTACTCCAACAAGGATCTGAAATTTATAGTTTGCTGGAGTCATTTAAGAAAGGCTTTTCTGCAAAGCTGTTCTCTAGTCAACTGGCTGCCAGCGTATGTTGGTGCATAAAGTTGTTTAATCCCATGCGCAGAGCTTTCATTTTCCTCTCTTAAAGTGCGTGAGGTTCCTCTTTGCAGATTTCTCCAGCCTCTCAAAGTCCTTTGGAATGGCAGCAGAGCCAACCACCTGGTGTTTTCACCACTCTTCTCAGGATGGTTTTATCTACAAGCTAGTTGAAGTGGGCTCTTTCCCGTTATCCAGGTCATTGCTAAACAGTTTTCTGCACGTTTCCCCACGTATTTAACCAGCCTGTCTTTGTCAGGACATGCGGTTGGTTGACTGTGCCTCTGTGCCAGGTGCTCACCAAAGCCACTCCCCTCCTCAGCTGGGCAGGGGAGAGAAAATAAACCAAAATGCTTGTGTGTGTTGAGGTAAGGGCGGGGAGAATTCTCTTACCAGTTACTGTCATGGGAAAAACTGACTCAACTTAGGGAAATTAATTGAATTTATTGCCACTCCAATGAGAGTAGGGTAGTGAGAAATAAACCCAAATCTTAAAAACACCTTCCCCTCACCCTGCCCTTCTTATCAGACTCCATTTCTGATTTTCTCTCCCTCCTACCCCTCAGGAGAACAGGGGCTGTGGTCGGTTCATCACATGCTGTCTCTGCCATTTCTTCCTCCTCAGGGGGAGGGCTTCTCCCACTCTTCCTCTGCTCCCAGATGTGCTGCCACCATCGCTGACAGGCTCAGCCTGGGCCCATGGTGGCTCTGTCCTCGGAGCTGGCTGGCATTGTCTGTTGGACATGGGGAAGCTTCTGGCAGCTTCTTACAGAAGTCCCCCCCGTAGCCCTCCTGCTACCAAAACCTGGCCACAGAAATCCAATATTTATTTAAATATTTATTATTTAAATCAGGATATTTTGGGAGGCCGTGCTGAAAGCTTTTCTAAAGACAAGGTAAACAGCATCCACTGATCTCCCCACACCCACCAAACTTGTCATCTCATTGGAAAAGGTTGATTAAGCATGACCTTCCTCTCATAAATCCATGATGAGTGCTCCCAATCACCTTCCTTTCTTCTTTTTCATATGTCTGGAAATGGTTTCTGGAATTAGTTGCTCCATCATTTTCTCAGTGAGACTGACAGATCTGTATCTCCCTGGGCCCCTCTTGTTGCCCTTCTGGATGACTGGAGTGACATTTTCTGTCTTCCAGTCTCAAGAAGCTCCTCTGATTGTTACAACCTTTCAGAGGGAATTGAGAGTGGCCTTACAAGCATGATATTATCATAGCATCAGCTGTTATGAAGTGTGTCATTATAGGGGAGAGCTGCCCTGGTGTTATATAGGCGATAGCTTTTCTTTCTTTCTCTGTTACTTGCTCTTTGATTACTGGATTTTTAGACAATATTTTCAATACTTTTTGATGTGGTTGTAAGAAATGTATTGTTTAAAAAAAAAAAAAGTAAAATAATCTCAGAACTGAATGCAATTAAAAAAATAGTTTCAAATTGTGTCATGTATTGTGATAGTTTGATGAGAATTTGAGTTCTGACATTGCTGCTGCTTCACAAGTCAAATGTAAGACTTCCCACTTCCACCCAAAGTGGAAATTAATCTTTAGCATGTTTATAATCTTTTCTCATCATTAAAACATCTGTTATTCAGACATAATATTGAGTTCACAGTAAAAATTCCATTCTAAATACTTTGAGATGTGATACTTAGACACTGCCTTTTATTCAGATCTTTTTGAATAGTTTAAAAAGTAATCACATTTTATTGTGCTAACTGCTCGCTTTGAGCTCATCTAAATGGTAATAAGGGAGAAAATGAATGAATTTTTTTCATTAATTTTTCATGGTTTCCATAAGTATTGAACCATTTCCCTTAAAATTTTTCTATTGATTTGTGCACTCATTTCTGTGGATCATCACCACCCATGTATTGAATTAATTAACTTTGCAAAGTAGCTTTTTCCTAGAGGAAAGTCTTAAAACATCCTGGACTTTTCATATCACTGAAGAGCAAAGCTGACTTTTAGCCTCTTCTCTGAGATCATCTTCCTGTAAAATCTGCTTTCTCAGATTCCTAAGATAAAGCATTCACCATGCCTAATTTTGTACCATGTACCTTGCTAGTTCTAATGCTAGAGAAATGCTTCTGATTTTTTAGCATCTCCAGTCCACTTAACTGTTGAATTACCACTTCATCAAATCCTTTGCTCCTTGAGTCAGAACCACGGGAGTCTGGCAAAGCCCATTCAATTCTGAAAGCTCTTTTTAAGAAGCAGTCTGAGATTGTATCTCAGAGATTCAACTGGGCCTTTTCTCACATGAAATATTGACTAATATAGCAGTCTAAAATATCAACAGTGTTAATTATGAAGTAATTATGATTGCCAAGCTCATCTAGCACCATCTCTAGCAGAACACCTTTCAATAGCTCCCTCCCAAATTAGCGAAATTCCTGACTCTCCTGACTACACAGCATAGCTGTGTGTTTTACAGATGAAATCACTGCAAATAGTAGAGCATTATGGCCCTTGGGAGGCTTCTGTAAGGGGCTTTGCTTTGGTAGAAGGAAAAGAGTAGAGGCAGATCAAACCTCTTTTTGAAAAATCTATTTTTATCAGCTTGTTAGATAACAAATGAGGTGAAAGGCTTGCTTCAAAGCCAGCCTTTCTGAGATAAGATGTCATGGCTCATAGGGGACCACAGATGCCTTGCAGCTTCAGCATGGTTTTACAGAAAACACTGGGACTTCTACAGGAAAGTAAGAGCTAAAAAAAAAAGTGAACTGTAGTATATGTGTATACGTATCATCTGGACTTAGTGAGAATACCACCAAGCTGTAAGGAGAGATCTCCACGGGCAGCAGAAGGAAGAAAACAGACCTGTGAAAGCCTCATATGGATATTGAAGTGACAAACACTCTTGCATATGAGGCAATGGAACCCAGAGCAGAAGCATGTAAAAACAGGTTCCTGCAGTTCAGCAAAGTCACTACACTTCATCTGGGAGGCAGAAACTGGCTGTTCACGGACCCACATTCAGATCATAACCTTATGTACCCAGAGAGATTTAAGACAATATGTTGAGCACCACAACTATAATAAGCTAAAAATGGATTTATGGTCTGTTATGAAGCATTGAATGACAAGTGATACATTACTGATCAAGTGAACTTGATCCCTTTCTGGTAGGTGACATGCTGGTGGTGAAGTGTCAGGCAAAAGAAAAAAAAAATGCTTTAAATCTTTAAACCAAAACGTTCTTGTGGTCTTCCTAGGACATTTTTGTCCTTTGTGGAAGAACATCTTCGCAGACCACTTTTAATTACACTGAAACCTGAGGGATTTATTAATAGAGAAATTGAGTTAGGTACAAATAGCTTAGCATATATTTTGGATTCTTTCCTATTCTAGACAATTTGGAACCTGATAGATTAAGTTAACAATGAGGAATGACAGAAGAAAAAAATCTTAAATAACTACAGGAATTCAGTTACTAAAATGATGTATAAGTCTTATGAAAATGTGTATAATAATGGGTGCATTTTCTGAGACGGTTGCACATACCTCTGGGGCTATGATTTGTTCACCATTTAACTTCTTCAAAACATTTAATTTGACCTTGGCATTCTTTCACATTTGAAATATTTGTGCCTACAGTTCAAGTGATAAATATAATTCCTTCAAAATATATTTAAACCAAAGCATTTGGATAAATGTGAAATATCATGTTAATATAATATTTCATATAAGTTTTAACTGATGGCTCTTAACTGATAAAGAAATTGAGGAAATTTGGAGCTATAAAAAGGAAGTGTTTAAAACTAGTTTAAAAAAGAAATTGAAAAATCTTAAATATTACTTCCAAACATATTTTGAAATAAGTAAAGAAATAAAGGTAAGACCTTCTGAATACTTAAAGAAAAATTATGTAGGCTTTACAGGGAAGCGTGTCTCACAGATGTGTTGCATAAATTGGATTAAATTGGATGAATAGGCAAACAGAATCCATGTTGTAGATTACAAGGATAAGTAATGATAAATATCCTAATTTTCTCTGGATAGTTTAAACAATGTCTAACATTTTGATATTGAGAAGTAAGAGGAGCTAGGTATATTTGTAGTGTACTTGCAGTGTACAACGCTCCTTCACTATCTGCAGCTAAATTGAAACATTCAGTCCAAATTTCTACCATTTCCACTGTCTACTCAAACAGGTTCTTGGATCAGATGGGATAGAATTTCTCATAGCTATCGTTTTTGTTACGTAGAGAGCCCTGGCCAGCACTACAGAACGCTTTATGGCATTACAGAAGAGAGTTGCACAAATATATGCTTGTATTTTAAACTATTTTAGAAAAGGGCTGATGCAGCTTGCTGAAAGGGAAGGCATGGCAAAGTTGCAGTGCTTCCCTATTCAGTGGTTCTGTACCTTCAAATAGGCCGTTTTAATTTCTTAAGTTTAAAGTAGCATTGCGTGGTGCTGTGCTGGGAACTAGCAGCGCTTAGCTGCCCAGCAGGTTTTCGCAGGGCTGCCAGCATAGCCTTATGATACAGCAAAGTTCTGGCAGAGGACAAGATCTTTGCAAATGCATACCCTGACTCCTGTCCCCTCTGGACTACAATATTTTTTTCCCTGGTCCTAAGCCATCACAATTAATAAATGCAGCAGTACATATACCAGGAGTGCTATTTGCAGCCTGCCAGACTTGATGTTTTACAGCCCAGTGACAAGCACGTGGCATGTTTATAAGGGCATGGCATAGGCTCTGAGCACAGAAGACACCACTGGGTATCTTAGGAGACTGCATTACAAAGAAGAGGACAATTTGGGACCAAACTGTAAAATGAGGACCTTGGCAGAAAGCATCTTGGCAGAAAACACCCGTGTTACAACACAAAAAGAATTAGCTGGCTTGGTCCAAGTCAGAGCAGTGTGAGTGACCAGAAGATTAAGTGTCCAAACTGAAACAGGGAATGAATTAAATTGACAAACAGATTTGAACAATTATACAAATAATCTTAATTTTGAATGCTAGCATTCCCAGTCTATGTAAGCTTGGACTCCTGAGCATACCTTGGTCTGGAGAGAGAGGGGAATGCACGTGCACCAGTTATGATTCTAAACCAAGGTCAGTCCTGCTCAAGTCTCCATGGACGCAGAAAATTAAGTATGCTGAAGACCTAGGCTTTACATACTCAGAAAGTTTTCAGCTCCCTCACACCTAGCTTTCAGTGCTGCAAGTGGCATTTTGGCACAATTATCAGTTGTCATTTAGGAAGGAGAAACATCATGTTTCTGTGCTTTCCTAGTTTGGAGAGGGTTGAACTACACCCTTTACATTTCAAGGAACTCATACCTTTGTTTCAAGGGTCTTGAAGTGCTCACTGTGCACAGATATGTGTACAAGAGTCATGACACTAAAGAAAGAGTTGGTGTTTTTTTTTTTTAGATAGAGTGTGCCTCAGTCAAAAAGAAAATTTTTTTCTTGGAGAGAACTGTGAGTTGCTCCTGTTTAACTATTGTTATAGGACATCATACATTTAACTATAAAATCACCCATGAAAGAAAATGAAAAATGCAGATTAACAAAAGCAAAATGTTTGAGAAAACCAGCACCTCATGGATTGTCCTTACCTCAAGAGCTGAAGAAAGTTATGGAGACTTCAGAGGACTTTCTTTTAATCCTAACCAAAGACAGGTAGGCTTTCATCATTGCTTTCTGTTATTTCATCCCTCGCACCTAGCTTCTTCATCCCTTAGTATTTCTATCCACTTTTATATGAACAAAGTATGCTTAATTAGATTACTGTAACAGCAAACCAGCAAAGAAAAACCTCATTGTCAGAATTACTGAAAGATAGCATGACTATTTAAAATAAAAATAAATTATTATATTTTAAACTTTTAATAAACATTGAAGTCAGATGAAATTCATTCACACATTGCAAAAGTAAATTCTGATAATAATTAGTATTTTAAGTTGCTTTATTTGCATGCATATATTTTCTCTCATCTGGAAACATTCCAATTTACTGATTAATTTAGTCTAAAAATCTAATCTGGAATAGTCATGGAAGGAATTATAAAAATAAAGCTAACCTTCATGTCCTCATGCAACATTAATTACGTTGAAACACACCAGTTATGCTTATTAGCAGGTAAAAACGTAATCATTCAAAAATCCTTGTGCATTGCAACATTTTGAACTCGATCATTATTTTCAACATAGAAAATTTCAGATAAATCTTCCTATGTTGAAAGTAATGAGAAGCAGTTCCGTGCCCAAGGCAGGAATCACAAAGGGCATGGAGTGACAGGACAAGTGGGGATGGGTTTAAACTAAAAGGGAGTAGGGTTATATTGGATATGGGAAGAAATTCTTCATGCTGTGGGTGGTGAGGCACTGGAACAGTGTGCAGAGAAGTTGTGGATGTCCCATCCCTGGAAGTGTTTAAGGCCAGCCGGATGGGGCTTTGATCAGCCTGGTCTAGTGGAAGGTTTCCCTGCTCATGGCAGGAAGGTTGGAACTGGGTGATCTTTAAGGTCCCTTCCAACACGAACCATTCAATGATTCCATGATTTTATGACTAAGACTCTGAAGGCAAACTGAGAGCGAATCACAATGATTTAGTGATATATGCACTCTAATATTATATTCTGTTTGGAGTATCTACTCCTGTAAATTACGTGAAGATTTTACGTTATGGTATCTCTATTTTAATTAGTATATTGCTGATTAAATTTTAGTGCCAACAGGAAAAAAAGAGCTTTATGTTTGTTGTTCTCTGGGTAGCACTTGAGGTTGAAATCTGCTATAAAAATTGTGCTGAGGTTTTCAGGCCAAAAGAGGAGACAGAAATAACAAAAAAGGGGAAATTCTGCCAGTCTGAATTTAGCAAAACTCCTTGATCAGCTGCTGTCATCAACATATAAATTTTAATTCAGGACTTTTAAAGCGATTCTGAACTTCTACTATATGAACAGTCATGTGGGCAGGAAGAAGTCCATACACCTGCATCCTCTAACAGGGGTCTGCTCCTTTTCAACTTACAGGGTCAGCTGCATAATAACGTTACTGAATTAACAGTACATTTTCATACCTCAAATTGATACACAGCAGACCCTTGGAAACCAGTTAGAGACTGTTATTTAGACACAGTATTTGTTTTATTGTGATGTTATATCTAATGCTTTAGCAGAATGCATCTGTTCTGTAGGGTGAAGACCTTGGTAGAAATAAAGTATCTGGTGTGTGGTTTGCACATCTCCTGCACCCTAGTTATTCTGGAAAATGCTTCTGCCATTTTGAGAGACGATATGTTTCAAAATTAAAATCTAAGTAAGAAAAAAAGTCTAAATATTATATTAGGACATAAATAAATAAATATTATATGAGAATACAAGGAAGTGGTGTGACAGTTTGTTGAGAAAATTCTATTTAAATCAAACCATACGAGTTATACACATTTTTTGTTGTTGTTTTTCAGAAGAAAATCCTTGCTTTTCCTCTTGACATGCCAAGACAGATAATTATTTCGGTAGTCCACCTGCAGCGAGGAGCTTGAAGTTGAGGAGCTGAACAGAAATACCCCTGCGCTTCCTGCCCCACGCTGCAGCATCCTGGCCGTGGAAGGAGGTGAGGGCTCTCTTGCGATCGCAGCACTCCGCCTGCTGGTGAGAAACCACCCGAGTGGGGCTGCATCGCGCTGATGGTGCAGGAGCCCGCTTTCAAGGAGGCTGGGTTATTCCCAGTCTCATCGGGGAGACTGAAGCTGGGAAAAATCCAGAGGGTGTGGGGAAATGGGAATAAAATGAAACAAGATTTGGGTAAAGATGGGAGGAGAACTTTAAGCAGGAAGAGGTCATGGCCCAGAGGATAACACCAAAGGACAAAGGTGCAGAAAAGTGAAAGACTGAACAAGACTTAAGATCTCTAACCTGTATAACGCCTGTCTGTCAAAACACATGCAAAGTCCACTGGTTGAGCCTTTCTTTTCAGTGGTTAAGTCAAAAAAAGAGGAAAACTGTTTTTTTCCCTGCCGGTCACTCTTTTGGGACAATTAAAAGGGACCTCCGAAAAAAATCTAAAATTCCAAAACTGTTATCACCTGAGTTACTAAAGAGATATCACAAGATACTAGAAAAGAAATTTCACAGTGAAGCTGTTTTAACAGTGCAACAGCTTGCCAAGGGAGATGGTGAAATTTCCATCATTTAAAATGTCAAAGATGTCCTTGCTTGGACGTGGCTGTGAGCTACCTGTTTTAGCTTCAACAGTGCACTTGCTTGAAGCAGAAGGCTTGATGGAAGACCAGCAGATGTCTCTTCCAATCTATATAATTCTGTGAATTTAATATGCATTTTCTGGGGGAGCTTCCAGTTTCTATTGGAAGAGAAGAAAATCTAAAGCTTGCATGCACCACAATCAAGCAGACAAAAGTTTGTCTTAGTCCTGGCATTTCTTATCTTCATAGACTTACTTGGTTTGCTAGCTTCTAGTAAGAATTCTTTTAGACCCTTTTCAGTCGCAGCCTTACACTTCAGCCACATGGTCTGTGCTTTATTTAGGTGTTGGGCTGACTTGGGGCTGTGCAGCAGAAAAGGCACTGTTGTCAAGACCATGTCTTGATTCATTGCAGCTACTTAGGTCAGTGAAGAAAGCTTTGTGGGAAGAAAAGAAGTTTAATTGAGGCCCAAAATGTATATAATTTATTAAAGCGATTAGAGAAATCCAGAGATTATCCATCAAAGGTAATTACAATGAAAAAGCTGGGTATAACCTTTGACTTGGGAAGTACCTCAAAGAAGTGATTTAGCATGAGAACACCCATTTTGCCTGTTGACTTAAGTGCACCCAATCTAAGTTTTGTCATCTATTCACAAGTGACTATGTAAACAGTCTGGGCAGATAACAACGGGCATGTGCCTAATGAATAGCAGTGTTATCTGCTTTGATCAGATGCAGAGACAGGCCCTATGATTTAAGTGCCCTTTCACTTTACACAAAGGATATGACATGATGCAAAACACACTTTTTTTGGTATATTTTTTTTGTATTGCCATGAATCCAGTCATACTGAAGCTCAGGCCTTGGAATCCTGGAGCAGAGCCAGCAATAATGTTAAAACAAATACATGAGGACATGTGTTATCAAAACAGAAGTACCAGCTTTGGGAGATTGAATTTATGACTGCATCCAAAACATTTCCTGCTCTTTCTTTTACTGAAGTTACAACTTAGGTTTTGCTTTTTTATTTAGAGTGGTATAACTGAAGGATAACAAAACATGTGGTGTGATTTCACATAACAAGAGGGTTTCCAATATTTGACAGAACAGTGTCACTCTGTGCTAGCCCTGTTCTTATTCTCTTTCCCCAAACTTTCAGTTCTGGCCGCTGATGTATGTGAAACACATTTTTGTCTTCACACTTGGAACAGTAACTGCCAGTTTTACTGAGGGTTTTCCTTTACCACTAATCAAAGATTTACTAGCATTGAAGATAAGCAATTAAAAATGTCTTCCCCTAGCTATTTCTCTTATATTTTGGGGTGGGAGAAGTATTGTTTTGCCTAAGCAACCACGGTTTTCCACATATGCCAAAGCTTTTGTAAGTTCAATATATTAAAGTTTAAAAAATCCCATACTTATTATAAATGACTTGGTATTTTCATATCATGTTCAGTGCTCTTGCTGCTACTTTGAATCATTGCATTGCACTGTCTCACAGCTCAACATCAATATTCCTCTTGAAGATCCTCAGGGACACCTGGGCTGTAGGGATTAACAAAACCAGAATGTCTGGGACATAACAGCTGCAGAAAGAATCTAGAGGGAGTCCATGTCTCTTCTCTGGTACAAGGTATAAGGACTTCTCAGGTATAAGGGCTGCTTTTAAAGGGCTGTGGAACTATGGATAGACACCCAATGTCCCTCTTATTAAAAAGTAGTGAGAATTGAACATCTGACAAAGGAACAAAAATGAACCCCAGGAGGTGCCTTTTTACATTTTTGGGCTCATATATCTTCTTGTGAGTCTAGCCCTAGGTGACAAGAGGGCTCATCTCTGACACTGGCTGTTCAAAAGCTGACAGATGTAACACCCACACAGGGGTAGTTCAAACCTATAGCAAACCAAGCACGGTAATCAGCACATCAGTGTCATCTGCAGTGCTGCCTCTCCTGCCATGCTTTGCTCCCTGGCAATCTCCTCCAAATGCCATCCAAATCTGGGGATCAGCACAGAACCTGTTGCAGTGAATACAGAGGAGGCCACTAAGGTGAATAGAGGGATGAAGCACCTCTCCTATGAAGAAAAGTTGGGAGAATTAGGATTTCTCATCCTGGAAAAGAGAAGACTCTGAGGTAACTTAATTATGGCCTTCCAGTATCTGAAGCAAACTTACAGGAAAGATGGGGCAAGACTGTTTATGAGGCTATGTAGTGACAGGACAAGGGAGAAAAGACTGAAAGAGAGTAGGTTTAGATTAGACATCAGGAAAATTTCTTTGCTGTGAGAGTGGTGAGGCACTGGAACAGGTTGCCCAGGGAAGTTGTGGATGCCTCATCCTTGAAGCGTTCAAGGCCAGGTTTGATGGGGCTCTGAGCAACTTGGTCTAGTGGAAGGTGTCCCTGCCCATGGCAGTGTGGGTGGAACTAGGTGATCTTCAAGGTCCCCTTCCAACCCAAACCATTCTATGAGTCTATGATTCTGTGATTCTGTGATTCTATGATTCTGTGATTCTGTGATTCTATGATTTTGTGATTCTATGATTCTATGATTCTATGATTCTATGATTCTATGATTCTATGATATATTGCATTTTGTCTGTTTAATTAAGCTGTAATTAAGACAGACAGTAAACAAAAAAATTATGTTAACAGCAGGAATGAGACAAACTAGCTACATGTTACAAACAACTGAAAACAGATGCTCTTTTTGGTAGACTGTAGCCTAGGCAGCGAACTGTTGGTTGTAACACGTTTTCTATTATTCTGTGAATTATCTGAATCTGCAAGAGAATGAAATGTGATCCTCCAGTCTATGAGCAGAAGCTCTCAGGAGGAAAACTACTTGGATTCCCATTTCTTATGCAAAGAATACTTGATGTAAAATACTTAAACTTTTATCAGAGCAGCTGTTTGAAACCACCTGAGCAATCTAACTGAGTAATTGCTGTTCTCTGCAGATTGGCAATAAGTTTATTAAAGTGTCTTTTGATGTGATCAGAACTCCTTCCATAAAATGACTGTTATCCCCTTAACATGATAGATGTGGCAATGTAGTTCTTCTTCAAGGAAGGCTGATGAACAGGAAAAGCTGAAAATCCTGATTTCAGTGCACCATTGAAGAGTTACTTGACTCTGCACTTCCAGAGCAGGTTCTGAGAGAGCCAGCCCCTGGATTATACCAGTTGCTGGTGCCTACTGGGTGGCACAGGACAAAATCTACCCAGGAAGGGCACTTATTCCTACTTATGCGTACCCCAAACTAAATGAGCCCTTTGGATCATTGTTAGTTAGACTCAAATGATAAGTAAATCTGACAGTCAGAATACTGCAGAATGTAAAGGTGGAACTAATAAAGAAGTTCAGGTATCTCAACAGTTCAGCTATTGTCCTGTAGATAGAAGGGCTTCCTGAAGAGTTTCTCAGAACTGGGCTTAACTGCTTATGGCACACATTTCCAGAGCCTAATTCCCCATTAGCCAGAGGAAAAAGTCAATGAAAAGAACCATTAGACAAGAACAAAAAAATAACCACGGCCTCAGGCACAGAAAACCTGTGTGGCTCTGAGACATAACTCTGTCTCTGAAGCTCCAGAGTTGTCAGAAAATAAGCTAAATTAGAACTTCTGTAGTGCAAGAAAACAAAATTATGTGCCATTTTGAAAGATTTTTTGTTAAATGGATAAGCTGCCTTCTATCATTATTTTCTCTGTCTAAACAAACAGCATGTAGAGCCCCAGATATTGGCTAAGTACTTAGGGTTGCTAAAGTTAATATTATGAACCAAATGTTTCACTTGATGCACTTATAACACCTGATGGAAGTTCAAAGATCAATAAAATGTTATTGTGTTTCAAAGACACAAGGCAAAAAGAAATTCTCTAAGAAACATTTTACTTTGGGAAATATATATTAAGACACCCTGTTCCCAGTGCAGAAATAAATTCATAAAGACAGACAGACATATTCTGTTTCACTGGCAATAATTACTTATAGCTCATTTTGTAATTCTATAGAACATTTTCTGAGGACCAATTTATATATAAATACGTGAAGTATGCAAACACAATTTAAAATGCAAGAGCTTTCAAGATAGCTTTAAGTATCACCTCTTACCTTTTGCCTGGTAATTAAAAGTAAAGCAGAAATTAACAGACATGAATATACAGCCTGCTCTGTCACATATATTTAAAATAAATTCTTCCTAAAGAGACCTGGGATGGATGCAAAATTTACTAAAATCCACATAATTGTCTGAAATTTTAAACTTAGCAACCCACATCATAACAGAGCAAGTAAAACTCCTAAATATCTTACATTAAATAAGTTGTTTTGTGGCAAGTTCTTCAGTTAAAGAAACTAAGGAAAGGCTGACTTCTTTTTAAAGACTATTTGGTCATTGTTGCTGAAATCTCAGACTAATTGTGCACTCATTATATTGAAATCTAAGGTCTTGTCTGTTTCTATGGGTCTTCACTCAGGCATCCAAAAAACTAACAAGTATATTTAAGGAAACTAACAAGTATATTCAAAGGAATATACTGAAACAAACAACAGAAAACCCCACAAAACTACCACCAACAAAAACCTCTCAACAAAACAACAAATCTCTTGTGGCATTCTTGTTGGGATAATAGCTGCTAATTACCTGCATATATAAATGGATATCTATTCAAAGCAGCTACAAATATATCACATTAGTATGCCTTACTTACTTAATGCAAGTTGTAGTTAAAATAGACACTGTAGTGACCAAGCCAACACTTCCTTCAGGGCTCCTGACTGTTCTCCCAAAATGAATTAACTAACAATGAAGAATAAAGGCAACAAAGTAAGACTTTTTTTACCCAGTACCAAACTGATATTTAAGGTTTTCTCTCCTTTAATCAAGCGGATTCTGGTTTTATTACCCTTCACCTTCAGCTCCTAAGTATTCACTATCAGATTTTGCCAGTTCTGCAATATAAGTGTTTACAGACAGAGCTTGTATAAAACACTGTGACAAGAAAGGTAAATTTCACATAAAACACACCAGAAGGAGAATCACTGCTATCTTAGAAAAATGTTTGTTGTAGTAGAGGCTGACACCAGCAATTGTTTCAGTGCTTGTGTCCCAGTTAACAGCAGTGCCCGTGACTTGACTTATCTGTGTAACCAGAGGCTCAGTTCAGTGATAAAGAGTCAGATGGATTTGTTACAACCAGCAAGACAACATGATAGCACAGAATCATATTCTTTGGGACAATAAAAAGGATGTGGGTTTGGCTGCAGGAATACCTCAGCATGGATATGAAATCACTGAATAACTACTGGACACTGAGCAAATGTGTATAATATTTTTCTTCAAAACAGTCTAGTCTTTTCACTTGGTTCCCTGCTTGAAACACAGATGATTTTTTACCCCACCAGATCTGGTTTTCAGAGGATGAACAATCTGGTGTTTAGTGAAAGTGCTTGTGGCCAAAATCCTGTAGTGAATATACAGAATCATAGAGGAATACAGAAGGGAGTAAAATTCTAGACGTCTGCAGTGTAGCCTCTGCAGGGCTAGAGTTTATCCAAGCATCTTCTGAAAAGCTCCAAGGATGGAGATTCCCCATCCTCTCTGGGCAACCTATGCCAGTGCTCACACTTGTGGAAGGGAAACTTTTCCTTCTATCCCTTTGGAATTCTCCTTCTTCCAGCCTGAGCATTGTCTTCACTCCTTTCTTTGTACTCCTTTGAGCAGAATAACACAATTGGATTCCCTGAACCTCTCTTTAGGCTAAGTTATCAAGTCCCAGCTTCTCACTGTATATCACGTGGTCCAGCCCCTCAGCCATCCCAGTCTGGCCCCCTGCTAGATTGACTGCAGTTCTGTTGTGCTGTAAAGTATATAGCAGCCTTCAAATTTTGATTTATTCCTGCCTCTTCCATTATCCAGCTGTGCAACTCTGAGAAGACCAAACCACAATAATTTTTCTTTTTCTCTTGCCACTTTGCTAACTATGTCCTTTTGGGATGTGAATGCTTACAAGTAGGAATTGCTTCTACCACTTGTCTGTACCAAGTGTGTTCCAAATATATCAGGATTCTGATCTCTGTTGGCTTCTGGGCATTGCTACAATAGAAAAAGCAATAATATTTATCCACAGTAAGCACAAAGGGAAAAATATTGCAACAGGACAAAAAGAGAAAGATTTAATGATAAAAAGAAAGCTAAAGTATGAAATGAGGAATGATGATTTTTCATTGTGCCCAGATGGTTATTTCACAGAGCAAAAGCAGAAGTCCATAGAAGTTGGAAAAACCACCCATTTGTGCTTCACTACCTGGAGCTGCCATCCTTGTACCTTCCACAGTCACTGGACAAAAGAGTAGATCTTGGGAATTGCATCTCCCATTTGCTTTACACTGGAGTGCTCTCTGCAGGATGGGTTTCACCAGGGTCTCTCTCTGGTTTTGTGCCAATTGATCTTCCCAGAAATGTTGACATTGTGTTGTCATAGGTATAATGGCTGGAGGCAAAATCAAGCTGTAGACTTGAAGTGTCCTTCAGAAGGTTACTGGGATACCAGATTTTTTTATCTCATTGTGAAAAATAGTGTGTCTCCTTTTTTCAATTGACTCACTGAATGCAGAATAAACCCAATGTTTCTCAAGTCCAGGCAGGATATCAGGGTAGTTATCAGTGTTGTTTTGCAAGTGATATTGATAATCTCATTCATGTAAATTGATTGCTAACTAGAGAATATAATATGCCATTAAGTGGAAGTTAATATTCCTAATTATATTGTTCAAGGGTAAACAAATTTTTATTACTAAATGCAACTTTACCTACCTTACAAATAATTTAAAATTTTTTATAAGCATATATATTTCAAATTTCTGAGTAGAACAAGCAGAAATTGTGTACAAATTCAAAGCACAGTGAATGAGAATATTGTTGTGTGTCACCAAACTTTTTCTCCCCAAATTTTTTTCCCAAAACTTTCTTTTACTCCAGAATGTTAAAGAAAGTTTTCCCATTTCCAGCTTCTAAATGAAGTTTTGGAAGCATATTCTAGTTTTTATTTCCCAGTTTTGGAGGGTTAAAATAGGAAAAAAAAAAATTCTTGAAGAGTCATTAGTAGAAATGCACAGAAAGAGACCATAAAAATTACTGCTGGAATAGAAATTTTGTTCACTTTCTTTTTTTCCTCTATTTCATAAGCAAAAGGCTTGGATAGTCTCAATAACTAAAGTCATAGAAGTAGTTAAACCCTCATCCTCCATGTTGGAGTTCAAAGCCCAAGTTCTTGCTTTCTCTCATAGACTAACACCTATTTAAACCAGTAGATTAAAAGACATGGAAAAATAATGGAATTTTCCTGGACCAAAATTGAAGATCAAATTACTGAAACCAAACAAAGACAAAACCCAAACAGAAAATCCCCTGCAATTCAATTTATTTGCTGTTGAGATTGTCTTAAGCAAATTCAGAAAATATGATTTTACTTCTGCCTATTTTAAATCATGCAATTCTATGTAATAGGGTAAAAATGCTCTGTGGAGTTTCTGGGTCAATTGTCTTCCTCACAGCATTTCTTGACTCAAATAAGTACAGGATTCCTGACTTTCCTAATCTGAAAATTTTGCTTGCAGTATTTTCCTTATTGTCTGGATAAAACCCTGCAGCTTTTCCTTCAACAAATAAATAAAATCATACAGGATTTTTTCCCCCTTGGAATTATCTAGATTGCTCTAAAAAATTCCATTAGCATACAGCAGTCCCTTTTAAATTAACGACATTTAATGCTTCTTTGGTATGCATATGATAGTGTTGTCTATTTTGTGAAATTAATAGTTCCATGGAAACATCAAATCAGTGCCCAGTGATGGCCAAAATCCATGATAAGTGCTGGTAAATTATTAGAGAAAGAATAGGGAATAAAAGACACTGCTGCGCCACTGCCATGCAGTTCTAAAACTGTTCCTTGTCAACTTCCTTTTCTCTACAACTTAACTGCAAAAAAGGCTATAGCAGGATTGGAAAACATATGGACAAGGTCAACAGTGGAGATAAAAGTTGTGGGATGCCTCTGTATGAGAATGATTTGACAATAACTTTTCCATTTAATTTGGACATGACCGAGGTCATGGAAAATGTACAAAAAAAAAGCCTGCAAAATCAAAAGTGCCTGGGGAGAGAGAGGATACAGGTCATAGCTTCTACCAAGAAAAGTCCTAGGAGCCATCAAACAAGGCTGGGAAGTAGCAGGTTCAAACCAATCAAAGGAGGAGGTTTTTCAAACGGTGTTGAACTACAGTGTCGCGGTGGATCAAACCAACCCTGCAGGACCCCACGAAAACCTCCTAAACTAAGCACCCCCTGGAAAACACAATGGTCTTTCCCCAGAATTGTGTAATCCCCTATCTTTGTAACCTGACCCTAAATCCTACCCTTCCCTACTCCCCGTTGGTTAAGGGGGCTTCTCCCCGCCTCCTGTTATCTGGCCCCAGATCGTCCCTATAACTGGGGGCTCTCGGGGCCATCTTGCCCTCTTTCTACCTTGGACCCCTTCAGAATAAACGTCTGGAACTTCCAGGAGAGAGGGCCTCTGAATTCTTTGTCTCTGGAGATGCCAGGGCTAATCCGGCCCAGTGGGTGAGTGAGAATTGTGCCTGACACCGGCACGGGTGTGAGGAAAGCCGTTCTGTACAGCACCAGAGCAGTGCTGGCTGGAGTGGTCTCTGAAAGCAATAGAGACACTCTCGGTAAAAGCAGAGGCATATTCCAAAACCCCTCCTCGCCCACGGCATTACTACAGAACTCCTTGCCAGCTGCTGATGAGGACTAATCGATTGCAAGGGAGAAGAGAGTGTAAAGGAGAGACATCCATGGAGTGGTAAAATACAGAGAAGTCACTTCTGCACTGGGAAGTTTCCAAGCTGTAATTTCTTGATGCTGGACATGTATTTGGGGCATTTATCCCTGCATGCTTTGTCTATCTGTATATTCTTTCCCTAGGTTTCTGAGCAGGTGACGGTGAAGGCAGAGGGATGAGACCATCCATGCCTGTGTGACAGTGGCCAAAGAACTCCACTTCCTGCATAAGCACCCATGACCTTCAATCTTTCCTCATAGCTGCAGGTTTTCTCTGCCTTCTTCCAGACACTGCCAAGGCAAATGATTAGCCCTGGCCAAGTTCACCACATTTTGACTTTCCCTGGATTCTGCATTATTCATGGATTCGTACCAGCCATGCAGAGTCTCTCTGCACACTGAATTTATGCAGCTCCAATTCATCCTCTTGCTCCGAGTGTTGTTTAGAAGCCAACCCAGAGCTTTTTACACCTGCCCCAACCCTACCACTGGCGTCTCTCTGTGCTGTCTGTCTGACTTAGTAGGGCAGCTGAGCCTTAGGAGCACCTCAGCAGGATACTACAGTTCCTGCAGGTGCCACTGGAAGGAAGCAAAGGCAAAGGTGAAGGGAAGGGAGAACATTTATTGTAATCATGCCCATTGTGTGTGATCTTGCCAAGCTCAAACTGGTTCTTGCTGGTTGATGGAGGGCTCTCAGGAATGGGTGTGATGGTGTCATTGTGTGCATTCCACATGCCAAGCACAAATGCTCTCTTAGGCTGCTGTGGACCCTGGCCAGAGCAGCAACTATAGCTGATTTCCCCAGGCCAGCGCCACGGGTACAAATTGGCATCCCAGATTTTTGTCATCAATGTGGCACAAGGACTGAAGTAAGGGTCACTTCCTTCATCTGGAATCGCAGAATCATGGATTCATAAAAAAATACTGGTTGGGAGTCACCTTTACAAGTCATCTTGTCAAACACAACATTCCTCATCTTCCTGAAAAAGAAGTACAGAATTTAGGCTCCAAGGTCTCATCACTCTTCTTGGCATTTCTTGCCAGCTCATGAAAGTTACTTCTGGCTTAGTGTTCTGGCTTCTGTTAACATTTCTCAGGTGCACAATTCTGCCCACACTCTGCATGGCTAAGCTCGTATCTAGTTCAGATTTGAGAATTCATTTGAATGGTACAGCAGCCAGAGAGTTTCTGTCAAAAGAAGGTTAAGGAGTGGATTGCAAAATGGTGAATGCAGAGTGTGTAATGCCCACATGGAGAAAGGCTCCTGTCCAAGCAGAAAAGGCTATTAAATCATTCTAACACAGCAATATTTACAGCTATGGAAGGAATAACATATTCACCTACATGGTATTCCAGTAACAGGAAGCCAGAAGGAATGGTCTCTGGTTTCCTTATAAGAAAAATACAAGAGGTATTTTATAACATAAATTTATTTTTAAAAGCTCAATAGATCACATCATATGTGGCCTAACTGTAGCCTTCATAGACTACAGATTTTCTCAGACATCATGTGTTTTGCAAAAGGATTTTGCACCATATTGTGTTATTTCTCTCTTCTATTCCATGTTATTTTTTCACCTTTTCTGATGGTTCATCTGGTGAAATCTAAACTTTTAAGTCTGTTATTTTAAATGAACCTGACCACTGAACCTTACACAATGTCATTTGATACTTGTCTATATCATTGAGCTGAAGTGAATAAATAAATTTAAATATAGACCATCTAATTAATTTCTGCCCTTATGTGTCTTGCGTAAGATGATACATTACATGAGGGAAAGATGGGGAGGCAGAGTGATATTCAGATACAACAGGTGCACTTTGGTTCCAGTACCATATGGAAAGAGCAGTCCTGAGTACCTCAGACAGCTTTGGGTTCCAAATTTTGTGCAGTATTGAGTGAAAGAGACTGGAATTTATGGTTAAATAGGATTCCAGAAGTGTTATGAGAATAGGAAGAAAAAAAAAGGAGGTTAAGTTGACCAGTGCTGTAAACTTGCATTTTCAAAAGACATTATTAGTCGAAAAGTAAAAATAAAAAGTAAAAATATACATGATTTAATCTTATAATAAAGTAATAATAAACAATCCTTGCTGGTGACTTGTGCCACCTAGCTGGTGATTCCCACTGGGAATGATCATGAGAACACAAGAGAACAAAAACATACCCTGTGTGTGGTTGTATGGACGGGAAGGAGTTGAGTTTAAAGCTCCTAGTTCATTCCAAAGGACTGAAATGTGAGTCTGAATGGCTGAGTATACAAGAAAATATTTAAAAAAAAAACAAAAAGGAGAGAGAAAAAAAAGAAAATATAAAAAAAAGATATCATCACCACAACTGGCAAGTTTTTTTGTGAATGGGAAGTACTTAGCTGTTTATACCACAGCAAAGTTTGCTTTTGTCTTACTGGCTGGAAATTTTCTGTTTTCTGTTAATTGTTTTTTCCAGGAGAAACCATCTACATTATCAAGATATTGTTTGCTAACTTACCTACTATGGATATTTCATTGTATTTAGTCTCAACTCAGCACCTGCAAGTCTGCAGATTTTCTGGGACTTCAGACTTAAGCAGCAACCTGCAAAGTGCCACAATGTACAGATTTTTTAATTTTATTTATAGATTTTTAATTTACTTTATTAAAATTAAAAGTATTGCAAGGAAAGCCTATCATAAAATGAAACCCTACATTGAACTAAAATTACGGGATGCTGATTCTTGTCTGTTTGTCACTCTGTCAGTTATGATATATCTGTACACTTTGGGAAAGAAAGTCCACCAAAGAAAACTGGCCAGTAGATACCATTTTCAATTTTTAATTTAATAATCATGTTCAACCAGCTCAACCCAATACATACCACTCCTTTCAGAAGTTTCCTGCTACTTGCTCCCCTCTTATGCATTTTTAACTTCTGTATCAGACTGCCAGGATTGCTCCAGGGAGAAAATAATCTTCAGGTTATACAGATTGGCTGATGAAAACATTAATGACATTTATCAGAAGACATTACAACTTAAGGTTGGTGTACCATTACAAACTGACCCAAAGTGTTATTATTTTAAAAATCCATAAATGCCTTGATACATAGATACTACTAAGTTTCATGAATAATAATTTTTATGTTTATCTTCTTTTTAAAATTACTAAATGGCTTCAGGATAGGAAATTTCCTCAAATTTTTTTTTTTTTTTTTTTTTTTTTTGTGGCACAGAAATGAGGATATCTCACAGCTTGTCTGTACTCAGGTGTGAAAGATGAAAATGGTTTGTAAAGAGGCCATTTATTCCACAGAAAAAGCATGTGGGATTTAGATCTGCTTTTAACTGAACAACTTTACATTCTTTGTTTTGCATTCACTTGTCACATTTGTTGCGCCAAGAGATGGTCTGAAAGCTCACTTTAGCTAAGCATGTGCTGGTTTTGTGTTTGTTATTTCAGATGTACCATTTTCCTTTTTTTTGTTATTAAGTTACATTGTTTCTTTTCCATTTTTAACCACTTCTACCACAAATAACATGGATGGGAAGTAACACCACTAGCTTGAATGTCTCTGCATCTGTACCTGAGATGGGTAGCAGAACCCAGCATCCTTGACGTGCTCCAGGGCAGGGCTACCATTCAGAAGAACTTGAGAGGGTTCAGGGAGGGTCTGAAAGGATTCAACAAGTGCTGTACCTGGAAAGGAGAAACCTCTTGCAACAGCACAGGCTGGTGATATTCTGGCTGGGGGAGCAGCTTTGCTAGAATAGGAGTCCTGGTGGCAGCAAGCTGAGCATGAGCCAGCAGTATGCTCTGGCAGCCAAGCAGGTCAACTCTACCAAGGAATGTATTAACAGAAGTGGAACTGTCATATTGAGGAAAATTGCTGTCTCCTGTGGCTCAGCCTTCATCAGATTGCATCCCAAATCCTGCCCTCAGCCCTGGGCCCCCTTATGCAAGACAGACCTTGAAAAGCTGGAACACTGCAGAGGCCTCCAGATCAGGCAAGGGACAGGAGAACCTGCGCTGGGAGGAGAGACTGAGGGAACAGAGCCTGAAAGCCTGGAGAGAAGAAGGCTTGGGGTGGGACACATACCTAACAGCAGCCTCCTAAAACCTACAAGGATTGCCATCAAGAAGATGGAAGAAGGCTTTCCACAGCTGTGTGTGTCAGTGGGATGAGACAAGGCACGTAAGTTGAAAGAACAGAGAATCAGACAGGATAGAAGGAGATACTTTTCCAGCATGAAGACAATGAAGCAGTGGATCAAGTTGCCTAGAGAGGTTATGCAATCTTCATTCTTAGATATTTTCAAGGGCAGTCTGGATAAAGTCTTAAATAATTGGTCTGACCTCATACTTGACACTTTTTTTGAATAATAGGAAAGACTGGATCACCTCCCGAGGTCACTCTTAATCAGAATTTTCCTATCATCCTGTGATCATCCCAGAAACCTTCCTGAATTTCCAAAAGTACAAATACGTAATTCTTGCCAATTCTAACACTGTTCTAAATATGGCTATTAACACTATGCAAATAAGTAATTTCCTTTTGCACAAAAACTTTTCCTGTATAATTAGCTTCAGGGACTCTGTAACTCTTGGTCTGCATAAAACAAACTATATTCAGTACTTTCTCCATGTGCATTCAGTAAGAGCATGACAAAAACTATTAAAAATTAATTCCTGTGAATCTATTTTTACAAACTACTGTGGCTTCTGTTCTCCAAGAATGATCCACAATTATTAATTATATTTGGCAGAGAAGGAAAATTGGTTTTGTGTTTACAGGCATTCTGGAGGAAATGAAATGTATTATTCAGTTCAGCAGCTAATGCTTAATGATGGAAGAGCAAAGTTGGGGTTTTTTGTTTTTGGACTTTTTTGGTTTGTTTTTGGGGTTTTTTTGTTTGTTTGGTTGGTTGTTTGGTTGGTTGGTTCTTGGTTGGTTGGTTTTTGGCTTTTTTGGGTTATTTTGAGAGGATTTTAACACATATATATCTCTCTCTAAAAAATATTTCCTACCCAGATCCTATAGCTACACTGGAATAAGGAGAAGGCAAAACTTTCAGCCTCATACTAAGCAATTCTACCTGACCTGTCAATCTTGAGTGTTCATTAATTAAATACATGAAATAAAGAGAAAAAAAAAAAAGAAAAACCTATTGCTTATAATGTTTATTTAGAAGACTGGACATAACGACATCAGTACTTATTCCAGAGATGTTGCTTTATAGAAGGTGGATCAGGTTCATTGAAAGAAATGAGTAGCCCTATTCTCCCCCAGAATAAAATGTTGGCCATTAAAACACCTTTCAAGTAGGTTGCAGATGTAGGAGAATGTCCTTTGAAGGAATCATTAAACTGGAAGATGTGTCTTCTAGTGCATGCTCTAATTCTTGACCTGCCAGCAAACACCAGCTCTTCTGTTTTCCCTGCTTTTTTGCTCCACTTATTATTTTTCTTTTTTGACCTCCCAGACTTTTTCCAATCCATCCAAAGTAATTTATCTCTGGGAAATATTTTAACCATTGTTTCTAAGCACGAATGCAATTCCTACATAGAAAAAGAAAAAGGAAATATACAAATAAACCCAAGATAATTTCTAAAGCATGAGTTCAGGAAGCTATTGTGAAACACAGGAGATTAGACAAAAATACCCAAGTTAGTAAGGCAGATCTTTGATTTGCCAGTATAGTTTTTTTCACCTTTATTCTAAAACACAAATATATTTCATAAAATCCTGTAGTTTAATACCTTCCATTAAAATGCTAGTTTTTTAATGGTACATTTCCTCATACTCAAAACTCTGGTTCTCTTTGAGAGCAACAGAAAGCCTGCACGAGATGATCAGGCAATGGCACATTTATAATGGCTGTAACTTTCAGGTGTGAGGGATAACAGATTCTTAAAACAGTTAGAAATGTAAGCACATGGTAGATTGACTCCCATCATCCACTAAGTCACCATCTGATTGCTTGCTAACACCACAGCAGTGGGATCAGAGAGAAAATCCTAAGGGCAAAAGCACGAAAAACTTGTGGGTTTAAATGAAGACAGTTTTGTAAGTGAAGTAAAAATAAGAAAACAAGGGTTGCAAAGGCAATCCCTCACTACCTCTCACTGCACATCAATGCCCAGCTACACTGTGATCAGTGGCTAGTTCAGAAAAGCTCGCACACACACAAGTTTGCTCACGATATAATGTGTAGTGGGATATGGTCAGTCGGGGTCAGCTGTCCTGCCTGTGTCCCCTCCCAAGTTCTTCTCTACCCGGCCCACTCACAGCCTAAGCAACAGGGGAAGCCTTGATGCTGCTCAGAAGCTGCTAGATCTTTCAAACATATGTAATGAATTCCATCAGTTCTGAAGAGGCCAACACATACAAGTAGCTATTCTAATGAAAAATATTCCAGAATGTTTCAGATCAGGGATGATTTCTATGAAGGAACTGTCCTGACAGAAATATCTTCAATCATGCCGAAACAGAAAAAAGATATTAGGAAATATAACCAAAGAGTAAATAGATAGACATTTTCAGAAGCTCTATGCAAAATATTTGCCATAATAAACAAAAGAAAGTAAAAAAAAACTTAGTACCATGCGTGATCTATACTTGGTTTCACAGATCATTCCTTAAAGCAGAAAGAAACTATGGATTTTATGTAAATAAAAATCCACCCTCAGTACAGGAGCAATAACTGTGAGTACTCACTGGAGACTTACTTGTAGTGCAAGAAGATAACATTCAAAAATGAAACAACTAACTCATGAAGTATTAATAACTTGATATCAAAAAGCTAGAAAAAAAATGTGATGAGAGTGAAGTAGTTATTTGTTCTTTGAAAAACTACATCATTCTAAGTGCTATATATTATTTTTTATAATTTTTCTGTTATTCTATTTGTGATGATCACAACAGAGATGTAGTGCCTGTGTCCCTCCTGTAGTTTACACCCCCTACATTCACCAAAAATAATATTCTTGGGCAGGATTTTTTAACACTGTTCTCTTTTTCAGCAAAACACTTCAGAATCCTGCATGTTAACTGACATGTCACAAACAACATCAAAAGTGAATCCATTAGCAAAAGCAGTCAGCCATTACTTGGTAATCACTAAGCAGTGCTGTGCAATTCTCAAGTGGCCATAGTGCACACTCCCTTGCTGTAGATGAAGAAAGGCAATGATAATTTCCCTGAACAAAGTAGCTGGTTATCTGGGAGTACTTGCCTACAACTCTCAAAAAGAAGGAAATGTTCCCTCTTTTGTGTATGTGTGTTTTGAACAAAGTTTTGAAGCTTCAAATACAGCAAAATCCCAGGTGACTAAATTGCTACCTCAAAAACCAATCTTCCTCTCTCAATTTTCCAGCTGAATATAGAAGTCTGTTTTCAATAGAGCTTTCCAGACTTTCAGACTTGCAACAGGATTCTGAACACATATGACATAATGTTGAATGTACAGTCTAGAACTTGGTTATAATTTCAGAAATTACCCTTTATTTACACAGCTTTTATCATAGGCTTCAAGGATTAAAGAAATCCAATGTCATTACAATTAGCATAATTCAGCATTTGAGTTGAATGCTTGGCCTCGTTTTCTGATTTCAACACTCAGGTATAATTTCTGAACGTGAAGTTGCTCAGTGTGTCAGCTTTGTTATTGACAGCCACAAAAAATGACTGAGGCAGTCATGAAACCAGAATGACAAAACACCTCATCAACTTTTCCATGATGATGCCCTCTTTGTTTAAGAACTCTTTGTCTGTCAAGAAGCGAAAAGGAGACATTATTTGTTACACATATACTTTTGTTATACAGAAGCACAGAACAATTTCTCTGATTGTGCTGCATGTGAGTCAGTAACTGCACTAAAAATATTGAGCTTTTATCAAGGGAGATTCTTATCACTGTAATGCATGTGATGCCCATATGCAAATATTAATGACAACTATCTCAAATGGTTTGGTCCACGTTCACTGCCCCCTATGCATTCCTTGTCTGGAACTGCATCTGCCAGCTCCGTCATTCCTAGACAGGGGATAGCTTGAAGTTAGCCACTGACCTTGTAAAGCCGTTCAGCTCAAACTACACTAGCATTAAAAGGGTAGGAAAAGCTTGAAATGATTTATTTAAAACAACTGCACAATGACACACCTGAGAAAATGAAAGAAAAAAATATTTAATTTGCTTATGCAAAAAGGTGCCTGTCCTTCTGCTGCTATTCATCAAAGAAACTGTAGAAGTTTTCTTAAGGTGATTCATCACATATGTAATCTCCTTGCATTTTAAGCAGCATCAGCCAGAAGATCTTAGCTGTGAAGCACACTAGCTTTATAAGCAGTCTCTCTCCAGTACTCCTGAAGAGTTTTCTCAGGTTTTTTCCTCAAATGTAAATTTTTTTATAATTTATTGAAGAGATAGCAGGCATTCTTCTCATTAAGGACTGCTCTGTATCTCGAGGGTTTCATACCTATCTTATATTATTAAACATATGCAAAATATTTTTTAACAAACATCATTGATCATGGACTCGATGGAGACAGAGTGCAACAGTAATTACCTCCTCTGGAAAACATGACTTTGAGGTGAAAGATATTAGAAATAAATTTTTGAGGTCTACTCTTAAACTGTCCACAGATTCATGAGATCTTGTGTCACTCCACTGTGCCTATCCTGACACCTAAGAAGAGAAAAAAGAGTTCTGGCATAATCTGTCTCTTCTCTAAGCTCTGTGGTAGCAGGGCAACTTAGTGTAAGGCCTCACTGGTGCCACTTTGCTGGCCATCAGCTTGCCATTACCTTTCTTGGGATAATTTATCTTTTACAGCGAGAAGAATTTTCTTACTTATTTTATTCTTGAATGTAAAATCTAGTGTTCATGTAACCACCTCAAGTGCTAAGTTGGGCTTTGAGAAAGTGATGTGATTCTTCTGTGAGTGAAATTAAGACACATCACTTTTTAAAATTAAGGATTCTCAATGGGGTTACTTCTTTCCAGAATTCAGGAGGAAAACTCATGTTTGCAGATAATTTTAAATTGCTGTTCAGTTTCAATGCAGTCTATTTAATCAGAGCTAAAAAAGCAAATCTAAAACCACCTCCTCACCTGAATTTCTCTAAAAGCCTAAACAGCTTTTAGAAAAGAAGAGAAACCTTGGGAGGATCTAATTGCTGTGTTCTTCTACCCAAAGGGCTGCTAAAGAGAAAACAGAGTCAGACTCACAGATGCATGAAGCAGAGTGGAGACAACATTCAGAATGAAAAACAGAAATTTCAAGCAGAGAGAAGGAAAAATTCAACTCCACGAGAGTGTCTGAGCATTGGCACAGGCTACCCAGAGACAACAGGGAATCTCCATCCTTAGATATTTTCAAAGCATGCCTAAATAAATTCCTGAGCAAGACCTTTGAAGTCCATCCTGCCTGAAGCAAGAGCTAGACTCCAGATGACACTATTTATTTACTGTGGGATTTTGGCCAGAAGAACATTCATACTAATACCCTGAATTTCAGGTCTCCTCGGGAAGAAAAGTAGCTGCATTTCCAGCAGAACCAGGGGAAAACACAAGATGTTTTGGGACCAAAGCAGCTCTACACATTTGCTTACCCTCTACTGTCTTTTATCACCATGGCATTTCAATTCATTACAAACATGAATGCTTTTACCTCTTACTAGCCAAATATAAAATTATCACCACTTCACAGACAGTGAATTAAACCCACAAAGCAAAGCCCTAATTATCTTGGCCAAAGGTCAAATGTAAAAGCCATGGCAAATTCAAGAGCAGAAACAAGTCTTCTAAATACTATCCTAGGGCCTTAATTTTAAGTATTCATTGTTTGAAAAGGATTTATTTAAACTATTACCATAAAATGGGGAAGTAGTGCCTGAGGTACCAAAGCGTCCAAAGTACTGTTAGGTTCCTACTTCATGCTTTGTAGCATAAAAATCTGTTATTTGTGCTGGTAATGTGATTTAATGTGAAAGCTAATACTCCTTAACAAGCTCTGACCTTGTCTTGGTTTGAAGACAGGTGTCTGCTAAGGAAGGTGGGAACCATCCTTAGAACCAGCAAATGTGAACCCCTTTCCCTCCGAATTATTGAAACTCTGGAATCAAGGGCTTTCAGGCAAAGATACGGGGAAAGAAATAACAGGTTTTTTACTAGTATCTATAGCAAGGCAAACAATCAACAACAACAGTAGCAATGACAAGCAAACAAACAAACAAAAACCAGAAGATGCGGTGACAGAAGTCTCTGGGCTGCCAAGCGCTTTTCCCGTTCGGTGCAGTTCCGGTCCCAGCCGGCAGGGGCGCTGTCGGGCTCCCGGCCGGGCAGGGCGGGTGCGATGACTCCCGCGCAGCTGCAGGGGGCGCTGTGGCGCGGTCAGCTCTGTGGGTGCGGGCAGTGCTGAAGTGCCCAGAGGCAGCGGGCGGGGCGGGGCGGGCAGGGCAATGGCGGGCGTGCAGCNGAATGGGGAAAAATTACACACCCCGCAACCTCCAACAGACCTGGATCCAAGTAATCCTGCTGATTATCCCCAGTACAGCAACACATAAAAATCTATAAACATCTATAATATTAAAAAAAAAAAATTAAAAAAAAATCTATAATATTAGAATAGTTACCCTGCTTGGCAAGGAACCTCTGCATGAAGCTCAATACTGAATGGTTCACCAGTTAGCACCTGTAAATGTTTTATTGATGTCCACAGCTTCAAGCAAATTTGGAATCAGAAATTAGCCCTGCTACTTGGTCATAACTGATAAGGCAGGCAGGAAGGCATTCTGTAACAATTTTTCACCAGTATACCATGAATGAAATGACAATAAACTAAACAGATCTGAAGTGGGATTAAAAAAAAAAAAAAAAAAAAAAAAAAAAAAAAAAGGGTAAAAAAAAATTTTCCAAAAAAAAAAAAAAATAAT
>VZTX01012864.1:775876-893825 GCA_013400915.1 Pardalotus punctatus | reverse complement strand
GAAAGGAAAAGCGTCACTGATCCAACATCTTCCTGCAGCTGGCAGCTGAGAAGATCCGCAGTTCCCCACTGCTGTCCTGTCCCATTCCCAGTGGTCGAGAGGGTCTTATCAGGATCACCAAATCCCTCCTCTCCTCCCCATGCCCAAGCCAGCTCTTTGTCTCTTACAAAAAAAAAGTCAAGAGTCCTTACCTATCCAGCCATTAGTAATGTAGCAACAGGAATGGGGAAAAATTACACACCCCGCAACCTCCAACAGACCTGGATCCAAGTAATCCTGCTGATTATCCCCAGTACAGCAACACATAAAAATCTATAAACATCTATAATATTAAAAAAAAAAAATTAAAAAAAAATCTATAATATTAGAATAGTTACCCTGCTTGGCAAGGAACCTCTGCATGAAGCTCAATACTGAATGGTTCACCAGTTAGCACCTGTAAATGTTTTATTGATGTCCACAGCTTCAAGCAAATTTGGAATCAGAAATTAGCCCTGCTACTTGGTCATAACTGATAAGGCAGGCAGGAAGGCATTCTGTAACAATTTTTCACCAGTATACCATGAATGAAANTACAACAAGTAAAACAAGAAAAAAAGAAAAAAAAAAAAAAAAAGTAGGAAGGAGAAATAAAAAAAAAAAAAAAAAAAGAAGAAAATATAAATGGTTAGAAATAATTTTCCAAGAAAAATGATAAATTAATTAACTTGTGGAAATAAAAGATCTTATTTAGGTTTTGATTTTGATTAAAGAAGCCTAATCAATAAAAACAAAGGAAAACCAAAGATAGTCGCATAGCTTTTCCATTATTTAATTTAAAAATATGTAATTTCTTATTTGCTTTCAAACAGAAGTTTTGAACATATTTTTCCCTTAAGTGAAGATCAACCAAAGCCTATTTTCCTGAGGAAATGCATTGTGTCCCCCACATTATTCCCATGTCCCATCAGACGGCATCCTCACCATCACATTCTCACCATCCCTGCTTCCTTCACCTCACCCTTTGCCCTGACAGTGCTCTGAGCCCCTTCTGTCCCCCTTGGGCAGCAGGACAGCAGGATATGTGGCTGCTGGTCCTCCCTGTGCCCTTCAGACCCAACTGCATGCACAGTGCCCAGCACCCAATCTGAAAACTCACTCAAAAATCCTTAGAAAATTAAGAATCAAAGGCATAGTACTATTATTTCTATTTATGCATTAATAACAATGCAGTGATTTAGAGGGAGTGTAGGATTTTAGCAAGCTACACTGTGTATATTTTAATTAAAACTTACACACAGAAACCCAAACAAGGCAGAAAATCTCTTCCCAGAGTGCAGTCACAGGAACTTTAAAATGAATAGAAACACAGTACTGCTGCATCTAAAATAACTGTGGGACATACCGATCTTACAGGATTTGAAAGATGAATGGAAAATGTGACTAAACCTCTTCTGGTTTATCTGATGGGAAAGAGACAAATGCATATACTGTTGATTACAGTGCTAAATTCATTGAGGACAGCACAGATGTGTGAGTCATAATTGTCTACATGCTGCAATCTTATGCTTTAAAGCCAATCTCCTAATCCCCTTGCTGCTGCATTTCCTCACATCAATATTTAGGAGCTGTTCAATGACTTCTCGCTAACAGCTTTTTGTACTTAGGAAAAGTGTGCTTTCAGGAAAATACTGCCTACAGATGAGTGGACACACTCACCTGGTCTTTTTCAATCTGTCTTCAGCCAGGGCATTTATTTTCTTCCATATTTGTTCTCAGTAGACTAGAAATCACTCAAAAATAAATGGCATTTTCTGAGCAAACAGCACTACAAGAATCTGGCAAAGTAGATGTGTGTGGTAGTATGGGATTGTTTGGGGTTTTTTTTTGTGGTTTTGTTTGTTTGATTGTTTTTTAATCTGGCAGAATTATACAGTAGAGTGGAAACATATAAGAGCAAAGATAAAAAGTAAAGAGTACACAAAACCAATAAATTTGCCTTCAAGACTGACATGAGAGAAAGAAAGAGAATTTTTATTGAACCAATACTTAAAATACTTTTGTTCTGGGTGTTAACCTCTTCAGGGAAGCCTTTGTCTTCAAATGCTTATTTACTAATATCCGTCTTCAAGGCCTCTTTTTCCCCCAAGAGAGTCAATCCCTACCTATCCACTTCTATCTAGCCACTTTTCCTGTGATGGTGTCTTCATGCGTGGAATATGAGGACTTTGTGCAAAAAATAATTGTTAAAATAATCCCCCAGTTAATAATAAATATTTATTGTGTAAGTCAGTGTTTGAAAATTGTGTACTTGCGGAAATGGTTTGCCTGGAACTAGTTTCAAACTGCACCTAAATGAGACAGAGAAGAGATCAAGAAGGCAGGGTACAAGGTCATCACCATCTACCCTGTCAAGAGCAGAATGATGACCTCAGTAAGGACAGAATGAATCCCATATTGAATTTTTGCCTAAGCTCTTCTTGAGTATCAGATGGAGAGGAGCCTCCACCAGCTGTTTACAGGCCATAACTGAATGCTTCTACTAAGCTTTTTATATAATACTACATGTCTTGCTTCAAGCTGGCAGGCAGCTAAACACCACTGAACAATTCACTCTTTTTCCCCCACCAGTGGTATGGGAGAGAGAATGAGAAGGGTAAAAGTGAGAAAACTCATGAGTTGAGATCAAGACAGTTTTAACAGGGAAAGCAAAAATCATGCATACAAACAAAGCAAAACAAGGAATTTATTCCTGACTTCCCGTGGGCGGGCAGGCAGGCCCTCACCCATCCCCATGAAAGCAAGGCTCCATCAAGTGTAACCATGATGAGAACACTACACAAAGATGAAAGAAAATGAGGCAATAAACCTTTCCTTCCTTCTATCATTAAAAAAGTACAAATATTACAAACTCTGCTTTTTGAAAGTATTCAGTAATGTGCATCCAGTTGAGGTTTTGTGCCCAAGTATCAGAGCACTTTCTATTATGCACCGTTGTTTACACATATATAAATATATCTATATGTCACAGAATCATATAATTATAGAATGTTTTGGGTTGGAAGAGATGTTAAAGATCATCTAGTTCGAATGTCACTGCCATGGATAGAGACACCTTCCTGTAGACCCCGTGTCCTGTCAGAATTTTCTGCTTAAAAACAACATGTGATCAAATGTAAAACTACTTGGCCAAAATGGGGAGAGATCATCTATCTGGATCATTATTTGCCTAGGAAAAAAAAAAAAAAGAACAAATAATCTCAGGTGGACCGAGCAACCAAGAAAAAAACAATGAGAACAAATTAAAATACACTGTGCAGAGACAGCCTAGTGGGGAACAGCAGAAACAGCACCTGAGCACTGTGACATTTCTGTGTACCTTATATTTAATTCTTGCTTTCTAATCCTCCTTCCACTTTTACTTCCAGCTTTGTTGCCCAGGCACATATCCTTATATAAGAATATATGAGACCTACCTCACATCCTTAAAAATTCTCCGCCTCTTTTTCTTTCTTGGGAGCTCCTAATTATTTTCATCCCCTCCAGGTCTACCCAGTTCAAAGCTTAGCCATATATTGTCCCTGTTTCCCTGTCCCTCATTCTGTGAGTCACATTCAGAATCAGGATTCTGTTGCTGACTGCCTTCCACACGTCTCCTCTGCCTCCACACTGATTTGCAAACCCAGCCCCAGGTTGCCCAGCAGGTCCCATTCTCTTCATGGAAACTCAGCCCTGTGTTCTTCACACCTCTGCAGTGAGATTCATCCCCATGGCAGAGTTTTCTGCTTTTTTCCTGTTTGAATTGCACTACATATGCCTCGCTTTCAGCCTAACAACACTGTGTAACAACTCTGAAAGAACAAAACCCTTTAGTTTGAAGAAGAGCAGTATTGACAGTACTGCCTCTGAGGATTCTTATATCAATTTTTCCCGTATACAAACAAAATGGTCTCAAATTTCAGCATCATTAAAGATGAAGGCTTGCAAGTACACCACTATCTTGTGTTTTGCCATAATTTATGGGCTCCATTAGGCTGATGGAAGCTTTCTGACACTTCCTAGCTCTTTCTGACAACCTTTTATTTTTCCTTTTGTTATGGTGTGCTTGTTTAGAAAAGCAGAGGTTTAAAAGACTGAACAGTTATCCCTGTTTTACATACTGGGAGCTATTATGAAGCCTCTCAAAGAGCTCTTTATTAGCCACTAAATACTATGGAAGCATGGTTAATTAATTGTAGTGATGTAAAAACACATGGGAACAGTAGGTTATGAGCAGCCCTATGAAGTTACCATTGTGATAGCTGTTTATGATTTCCCCCAGTAGAGTGTTTCCAGGTATGCCATCTTCTCATATTCATTGTTTCAAATCTATTTGCACATTCACCTTTTGTTCCTTAGTCTATGATCTGAAATTTTAAAGTGAACATGGGGTAACTGTGTTGTTTGAGTGTTACAATATTTATCTATGATGTGCTGGAGTGAAGCCATTTGGGCTGTGGAACAAAATTCTGTGCTCATTTGCACAGCCCACTTTATGTATTTCCAATGACTGCAGATGTTATGGGGAGAAAAATGATTGTATCCCAAGAGTAACAGTGTGCAATGTGCCATGTGGCAAAGAAAATTGCAGAGTATAAACCTAACTTGGGCATCCATGTCCCCAGCATAAAGCACAATTCTTATCTGTTATATTTCTGAACAACAACCACATTCTTCCCTCCTGCTGGAGGATTAAGAATCCAAGTATTGGGTTCTTAATTACCCAGTATAAACATACTTCCCGTTTCAATGTGAAAAGAGAGAAAAAAAATAGAAGTAAAACCTAAACCAGATGAGGTAAAGACTTACTGGATCCTGACATATAGTACATGTTTGTTTTTTTTTTTTTAACTTACGTGGTTGTGCTCCAAGAGACCATTGTGTGGCAAAATGTAACAGCATTTTATTGTATGACAAGGAAAATCTACTCAACTGTTCTTCTACCACCCTTATTCCTCAAGCTTGCTGATAACCATTATTGTCTAATTTTAGCTCTGGATATATATCTAATGATTTTATTTCAAAGCATGTTCATGGCTGTCTCAGTGTCAGATCAGCTACAGTCCATGCTACAGCAATAACCATTGCAACACTGTTGACCACTGACATCACCGTCTCAGTGAACACTCTTAAGTAAAGAATGATAGCAATATACCAAATCAATATCTGCACCTTGTCCTTTATGGCTGCTTAGATATTGAAAAAGCATCTTTCTTATTGTCAGAATCAATATCTTTGATTCCTCTATACTTTAGCATTTTGATCCAAGTTCCCAAGTTGTACAATGAATAAAAAGCATATAACCAACAACATCAAAAAAATTATAGCAAAATATGAGTTGGCATTGTGCACCCTTTATCTGCAACTACACTTCATTCCTGGGATATTAATTCTTTATTTCCAAGAGAGTGTGTGAAAGGGAGACTCTACCCTCCCTTCCACTCATTGCTGCAGAATATCTTGTGCTTAATTAAAGGGAGCATAATTTCTTATATGAGCAGGAGGCAAGGCAGAAAATATGGAGAGAAATAGAAAGAAATGGATGTGGATTGGAGAAAGAGAATGAGAAATGTAACACAGGAAGAAAAACACCAGACAAAACCCAAACCTACAAAAACGAGCTTGTGAGAAGAGTTGGCCAGGGTGTAGTGATAAGTAGATGTCAGGATGGAAGAGATTGACCAACAAGGGACTGACGCAAAAAGGTGCTCTGAGTGGAAACAAAACTTCAAACAACCAAAAACGTGTGATATGGTGGAGAGAAGAGGAGGAACAGGATGAATAATAGGAAGACTGAAGTATAAGCAGACAAAGACTACCTCTGTGATGACCTTACAATCTCCTTGACAGAACAATTCCTTGTCTAGCAATTTTTTCAACCAGTGTATGTCTATCCCATCCATGGCTGCTCCCAATAGGTGTGAAATGAGCACCTTCATATTGCAGAACACCTGAAATAAGTTCTAGCATGGCATCTCTTGCACAGGCCTTGGCATCTACTCACTCAGAGGCTTATCTGCAAAGCTATACTTCATGTTCAACATGTTCTATGCACACCACGTGAGCACATTTCTTTAGTTTTAGCTGGTCTCCTCAGAGTTATATTCAAAAAACATAAATGGGAAATTTTCCTGACCCTTTCTTGTTCATTGGCAGGGAGATTTTCTTGGTTGTGAAGAACTCAAAGTTCAAACCAGTATAATAAAAAGATTGCAGCTACGCTGGCCTCCAGTTTGCCTGTCTTTGAGCTTGAGACATTTTAAAGTGGCTATGATTCAGTGTGTCTTTATATGTCATTCAAAATAATCAAAGAATAGATTTTCTTTCAGTTGCCCTGAGTTCTTAGCTCTTTCTGCTGAGGGTGTATGTTCAATGGCCATATTCTGTGCAGAGGTTCTTAATATGCTATATAACACATTGATGATAATAATATGGTAATATCTACACTTGGCATCTCTGCTTGTTGTTTCATATCTTAATTTAAATTTGATAATTTTTGTGTCTTGACTGTTGAGGCTGTGTATTCCTTGAGATAGTAAGAGTATGCTAGGCTCACCTAGAATTTACTCCATAAAACCATATAGTGATTCTTGCTCCAGTTACTTTCACTCACTTCCACTTTTAAGCAGACAGGAAATCCTTGTACAGTGTTCAGAGAATAACTAGAAATTCCACAGGTATCATGAAGACTGTGTACTTGACATCTCTGAATATGGTAGATGAGGTTTTCTGGAAGATGTTCAGAAAGCTGAAATTGCAAGATGCATTCTGAAGATAGGACTGTGTGGCAGTGGGTCATACCAACACTGCAGGACCTCACTGGTGGAAAACCTCCTAATCTGAGCACCCCCTGGAAAACACAATGGTCTCTCCCCAAAACTGTGTAATCCCCCATGGTTGTAACCTACCCCTAAATCCTACCCTTCCCTACTCCCCGTTGGTTAAGGGGACTTCTCCCCGCCTCCTGTTATCTGGCCCCAGATCGTCCCTATAACTGGGGGCTCTCGGGGCCATCTTGCCCTCTTTCTGCCTTGGACCCCTTCAGAATAAACGTCTGGAACTTCCAGGAGAGAGGGCCTCTGAATTCTTTGTCTCTGGGGATGCCAGAGCTATCCGGCTCACTGGGTGAGTGAGAATTGTGCCTGACACCGGCTCGGGGGTGAGAAAAGCCTTTCTGTACAGCACCAGAGCAGTGCTGGCTGAAGTGATCTCTCAGAAGCCATAGAGACACTTTCGGTAAATGCAGAGGCTTGTTCCACCGTTCCTCACCCATGGCATTAGGACTGTGTTAAAAAAACCCCACAATACAAATGTTAAACAAAGGCATAAAGGAATTTTCATATGTGTGTTCTCTGATTAATAATGAAGCTCAGGAAAAGCATAGACAAAGACAGGTTTCTTAAGTGGAGAATAAGCATGCACATAGAGTTTACAATAGCATGGAAGGAAATTTTAATGTTTGATTACCCACTTCTTCAGGGCAAAGTTTTCGTTAGCCATACAAAATGCTCATGTTTCCCAATCCTTTTTCTACTGCTATTCCCAACACTACAGTCTTGCACCTGGTAATACACTCTCCTTTATACCCTTCCTTGCAACAGTAAGGAGACACATGTTCAGCTCAGAAGCCCACAGGAGTGGAACAGGAATAATTGCCATCTTTGTGCTGACATTAGCAACTCTCACCACTTGGTCAAAGACTTGCCTTCACAAGGGTTCTCTGGTTAGATGCTTTGATCGGGCGGCAATGGTTTGAACTGGTGAAGCCTATGGGTACATTACTATTTTGGCTTAGTACAGGAGAGTACTCCAAGAGTTTCTCTAAGAAAATTAGCCAGTAGTCACCATTTATCTTGCACTGGTTCTGTTCAAAATGCAGTTTGCACAGACCCAAAGTAGTTGCCTTTCAGAGCGATCTAAAACTGGAAGATCCTCTCCAAATGCTTTATCAGGTAAACCCCACCTCCTAAAGAGGGATAAAGATCCAAACCAATATGATGATCACACTAAGCTGAACTACTCCAGAGTGTACAAACCATTTAACTATTAAAAACCCATGCAACATTCATGAAATTAATTTCAGCCCTTATAAAAGGCCAAATATCATACACTTTCATATTTATGGAGGAATTCCAGCCTTCAATTATTCACAAATTCATTGCTCCTTTCTCACCTACCCACTCATCTTCTGCTTCCAAATCCTTTCTCGTCTTTACTTAAATTGTCTTTTTTTGCCATGCCCTATCAAATCTTCTTTTATCACCTTCCATTTTCAGTAGTACGAGCAGAAGTAACACTAGTATCTTCCTCCATTTTCTATTGTTATCTGCTGCAATGGTGTATAAAAACTAGAACTAATATGAAACAAAATAATTCAGGACAGCTTGTTAATTCATGTGGAGTTTGGATGGAGGAAAATTGCTGCAAGAGCTGTGAGAAAGTCCATCTAATTCAGAAAAAAGGTAGTATAAGGGACAAAATGATTGGAAGGCAATCATAGGGCAACTATCTGAGAGTAGCAGTCTGGATGCCTACAAATGATAGTGATACTGACCAGTAAATGACACCTCTGGAACTCTGTGTCTCTGAACTTCGCACTTTTGTGGACACCCTTATTCCCAGATTCACCAAGTCTTTCACTCCAATTAAATAAGAAAAGATTAGACAAGTATCTGTATAAATTATTTAGCTACACTTCATCTCCTAAAATGCAGAGTAGACTATGAGACACCTTGAGAGTCCCTCTGTATATCTATAACTGTGATACCTGAGTCAGTAATTCTGATACTTGAGTCATATTATAATAACCAAATATAATTGCTTTGCAAAACAAATTACTGTTTAAATCTGAAATTCAGTAGATAAATTAACAAAGGAAAATAAGAAATATTAATCAAATACATTGCTGTTGATACCTGAAGTGGTATCTCTCTCAGTTTCTCTTCAGCAGGTTTCCTTTTCTTGTTTAATTAAAATAAACACGTGTTGACATAACAGATGAGAGAAATAATTCTTTTCTTTTTATGTATGGATTCTGAAATTCTGAATCTTACCTATTCAATTCAAATCCCATACGTAAAATTGGCAAAACACTCCTCTTCCTATTGGGCTGACAGGCATGTGAATAAAATCAGGCACGAAAACTTCTAGACACAAACTTTTCAACACTTTCTTTCACCATTCACTTCTTAAGAACAGTGAGCAGTTCAATAACAAAGATCAGTTCAATAAACATTGGATTATTTTATTTTGCTCTCCTTCATGCCCCTTCAGACTTCTGCCATAATCTGTCTCCATTGCCAATACATATGTATTGTGTGACATGAAAGATTAAAGATTTTCAGGAGAAATTCAAGAATTCGGTAAACAGAACAACACATACGCAGTGAAGATGAACACTTCCATGAGACTACTTACTTTATTGAATTAAATTCTCTAAATATATGCAATATCTGTTCTGAGTTGATATGGAATAAATAAAACCAGACCTGACTCTTCGATACAGTCTACTGAGCTCATTCCATTTGATGACAAAAAAGCACTTTGGTGACAACTTTTCTTGTTTTCCCATCAGAACAGCATTACAGTAGACTGTGAAGCCAAAAGTATATTTCCTTCTTACATCACTACTTCTTCCAAATGTTTTTTCTCTGAGTGAATATACACTGCCTTCAGCACAAATGGCCAAGGGCATTCAGTGTAGGAAAAGAGGCATATTTTGCTAGCAATTAGCTATTTGTAACTAGCAGTTGAAAGACTTTTTTTTTCCTGAATCGGTATCTTTATCTGTTTAAGTGACTTGGCTAGAAGAAGGTTTCTGAAAAATGTTGTGTTGTTTTTAGTAATTTGACATTTGCAAAGAAGCCATTATTTAGTTCCCCAAATGATTTCTTGCTATTTGACATTTTAGAAGCTGAAATTCCATTTGCATGCAACCTTTTGCATAATTAATATACTATAAATTATTATTTGAAAGAGGAGTGAACCTGCCTTCCCATACTATGACTGTGTAACTGAGGTCATAATTATCATTCATCTGTTAGTTTTCCTCTATTCTATTTCACAACTCCTTACACAATGAGTCCCAGTTCCAGAAAAAGGCCTTTCGTTGGAGCTCTTTCTTTGTCTGGTCTCAGCCCCTGACATGCTTCCAGTGTTAGTTTTGCCAAATGAGTTGTTTCAATAGCTTCAGTCATAAAAATAGAAGACAAGAGCAGAATGTTCCTACCACAGATCAATCATTATAGATTTCAGGTTTAGTACCTGTTGTAAGAACTGTATATCTGTTTCTGAGGAAGAATCATCATTTAACTCTGCTTTGGAACTTGGATCCTAAATTTCAGTAATGACAATGAATGCTGTACTCCATATCCAAGGCCACTATGGAGAAATGGGCAGAATATATGAAAATATAGCATTGCCAAAAGGGTTAAAATAACTGTATACACAACCATTATATATTATTTATAACAATGCAAAAAAGACCAATGCAGAGAAAAAATTATTAAATTTGGAAGTGTTAATCAGAATCATGTGGTATATGTTGTATTTAGGCTGCTGGAAAACTTTGGGTACATTTTGAAGGGCTGTTCAATCAGCATTGTGTAGCCACACCTTAATCTGCGATAAGTAGTTTAGCAAATATTAGCTAGAGCTTAATGTTGAGCCTTTGTTATAGAAGGTTTATCGAGGCAGAACAAAGTATAAACATCTCTCATGCAGGGCAGTGTCTAACCCAAAGAATATGACTCAGGGACAGAGCAAAGGATAAGGCAGTAGATTGTTTTAAAGAGCTTGTAGTATCTTTAATACCACCAGATGTTCTAAGCTTTACTTGTAGATGATTAGGTTGTACTGTAAGACTCAGTTGTAAACCAACAAACAAAAAAAATTTTTAAAAATCACAGTTCATAACAATGAAGAATGTAACACCCTGTGAGTAATAATTACTCATTAATTACATTTTTTTTTCTGTGTAAAACAATCTAGGAAAGGATTTTGATGATTCAGGACTGGGGAAGTCATGGAATAAACGGAATCTGAAAAGAAGTAATTATTTTCAACTGAAAAACACACAAGCAATTTGATCTTTCAGTTTAAACATAAATAGGTAAAAGGGACATTTATAAAGACAAGAAAGAAAATTTCCTGCATTTCTGCATTCTATGATTTTTTCTAAAATACAGAGTTCTTTTAAAATCAAAAACTTTTCTTTTAAACTCATGTGTGATTATTCCTTACATTTATTTCCAAAGTGTTAAAAATGTTGCTTTTAGAAAAGCCCTGGGCTTGCACTGAAACTGTGGTCTTCTGTGAGATGCTTGAATGCCTGAGGAATGGGAATGTTGCAAAAGATATCTTACAAAACCAATGCCATTTCAGTTCAATTTCTTGCACCCTTGGCTTGCTGTTGGCAATCGGCCATCACTGTCAGAAGTGAAGCATAGAGCCCCAGAAAACAAAATATAAAAGAAGATAGGGAAGCAGGAACCCTCCTGAAAGCATAAAATGAATCAAATTTTTAAAGATGAGAAGAAAGAATAGGTACAAGAGGCTAATAACAGAGTTAGAAAAATTAAAGCAGAGCTAGAGAAAAGGGTAAAGGAAAGTGAAAAACTAATGAGACATTAAGAAGGCAAATGTGTTAAAAATCTTGTCTGTCTGTTAGTCTACAGCAAAATTATTACTTTGGGTTTATATAACTAACAAAGGCTTGGACAAGAATAGAAAGACCACAGGTTAGAAAGTATAAGTACTTGATGATTTGAAATAGGCATAAACAAATGAAATTCAGTTTCTGATACTTTGAGGATTTGGTCTAAGAGAAGCAGTCCAGTTAACTGAGAACTGTTGAATGGATAAAGGAGGTTCTGGAAGATTAGATACAGTGAAGGGGGAGTTTTTGTTTGTTTTTTCTTTGGGTGGTGTACACCATGAGCTGTCACCAGATAAGTCAGAGAATCTGAGTCTGATTCCCAAAAAGCTATTGAAACTGATAACAGTTTTTGAAACAACTAGGAATTAACACAGTGAAAAATGTCAACATGGCCTTGTCAATAATGAATTGTTTTGAATAAGCTAGCCCTTCTCCTATATGAAAGCACGTTACAATTTTAGCAATAATCTTTCATGGTGCTGTTAAAATGAAGTTAAGGAAAAAATACAACATAAATGTGAAGAATTGAAGAACAGATACAGCTTACTGGAAAGCTATATTCATGGTTTAACATCAAACTGGAAGAAATGTATTGTGCAAGGTGTCACCAAAATTTTTTACTCAGGTAGGAATCCAATCAGTGTATTCATAAATGTTATGGCTGAATAAATGTAACATTTGCAAAGGTACCACATTCGAAAATAGTTTCAAGTAGTTTAGAGGAAAGGGTCATAATTGATGGCAGTGGTGGGTCAAGAAAGCAGCATGAAATCAGGCGAAAACAAGAACTGTGCATTCAGGGTACATTCTATCAGGGTGATGCAAGTGAGACTCCCACCTTCCACAAACAAACCCGCCCACCTGTCCAGGAGCAGCAAAGGTCAGCTGTTCCCTCAGAGACAAGAAAATATGGTCAGCTTTTCCCTCAGAGGCAAGAAAATATGGTCAATAAAGCAGAGGCCCCTCCAGCCAAGTGCCCGTCCCACAGTACCCAACAAGATGATTAAGGAAAGTATAGCTGCCCCATTCAGCCAAGAGCCCAGACCCTCAGGCAATTGTCTGGTAGTGAGATAGGACCAAGGGCAAGCCAAAACATCAATCTGCAGCTCAGGTCTGGTGGCAGTAACGATGGTCGAATACCAGCACCAGCAAGGTGCCATCTCTAAAAGACTTATTTAATTGCTGCAGGGTATCAAGGGGCTGGATTAGAGCATATGAAGCCAAGATAAGGAATTGAGAAAGGGGTGTAGCAATGTGGCATAGTGTGGCATGAGAAACTTGGAGCTGGATGGGGGTGTTCAGGCTGGATGTGAGAGCTCTGGCCCCAGCAGTGGACTGAGGCCCCTGATGTTCTCCATGGGCCTCATCTGCTTTTGATGAAAAGGAATTTTGGAGGGGATAGAGAAAATCACTTTTTCAGTTATTGGTGGTAATATTTCTTCACACTTACCCAATGTTGCAAAGCAGAGTGCAAGAGACTCGTCCATTCTGTAATAAAATACATTTGAGCTCCTGCAATAAAACAGCTCAAATTCAAGTATTTTTAAGATTTTCTGTCATACATGTATTTGTGATTGAATCACTTGTGATTTCAGTAGCCTGCTGACTCTGAGAAGAATTTGCTTCGGTGGGAGTCAGGAATTAGATGAAGTTCTGCCTGTGCCATGGCTTTGGTAGTTACTTGAAAGCCAGCAGGAATCTATGAAGTGGGGATGTCTAACTAAAAACATGAATGCTTCTACTCTTTGTGTGAGGAACAGCTCACAGCAGTGACACACCTGAGCCTAGCTGGTGGCTGAGGGCAGTTGCTCAAAATTAGATTCCATTTCAAGGCACGCAGTTGATCAGTCTCTTTTCATTTTTTTTCTGAGGGCCCACAAGGTAGGATGGGATAGAAAAAGGAACGTGGATTTGGACCTTCCCTTTCAGAGACTTGGCCATTCTCTGCTTCTGCTTCTTCCTTTTTCTTAGACTCTAACTCATGTGAAAGCACAGAGGAAACAACACACTCCCCCATTTTTTTTTGTGCTAAGAATTTTAGGATGAAAAGTAAGACCATTAAGCTCCATTTTGAATTTGGCTGTGCCAAAGTAAAGATTCTGTAACCATATTGGTTCAAGCTAGGGAGCATTTTAGTTATATAACAAATGCACAATGCAGTATGCCAAAAAATAGCATTCAGCCATGTGGAGCTCCCCTTTTCCTGTTGGTAATTTAGAAGACTGACACTAATGAGGTCCCTTGATAAGAAAAGGCAGAACTAAAAGCATCCTAACTTCAAAAGGTTTTTGTGCTTCAAATATTAAAGTGATGCAGAGGAGAGAAACAGCTCATAGTTGTGGAATCCCATGAGTTAAGTCAAACTGCTTGGAGATTAAAAGCCATATCTGACCTTGTATCACAGATATATAAATGATGGAAAATCTGTTCAGAGGAGATTATTGTCCCAATTTCTGTACAATTTCTAAGGGAACTTCCCACAGGGGACTGTGTGGCTGAAGTTTGATAAGGCCAGACATTCCTGAGGATCATGTGAATGATATGTATGACTTCGTGAGCATCACGCAGGAGTTTTTCCCACATGTTAAGCGTGGTAACCATCAAAGAGGAAAAACATCAGTCATGCTTCAGTAAGAATTTTGTGGAACTTGCAGGGACCATGATAATATCCTAAAAATAAAGTTATAGGAAAATTTAAAATGCTAAATCAAAATAAAATACATTGGATGATATAAAAAAGAAAGGCCAAGAAAAATAGAGTGATTTCCAGGGCAATACTTTACTACCCTAAAATTACTATGTGTTTCTAACTGTCTGTTTAAATTTTTGCCAGGCTGTGGCTACTACGAGTGTCTAACACCAAGTCCCAAATGTTCAGGCAGAATGTCTGATCCCAGGGACAAGTGCTACTGTGCAGGTATATCACTCATTCAGGCTACCTAAGCCAGGTGACAGTCAAGGACTTGGTGTTCTTGGTTTTTTGCCATTGAATCTCTTCTGCTGTGTTTCATAGTCCCTGCGTGAGCCTGGCCAGGTACCAGGAGCTCCTTTCTCAGTAGTTCAGTGTTTGGACACGGGACAGAAATAGTGTGAGAGTGGGAGAATGAAGCTGGTGAGATGGTGTATGTGCTAGATATGGGAAGGACTGGAAGGCTTGGCTGGCATGGGGAGAGGAACAGAGATAAAGTGCTGGTTTTCAGGAGCAGGGAATAGGTGGTAGGGGAGTAGGTGTGGCAGTGTGGGGCTGAGTTCTTAGCTGGGAATATGGTCTGGTGGGAAGGGCAGAAAGAATATTATTTTAGAATAATATGGGCTAGAAGGGACCTTGTAAGGTCAACATGTCCAGTGTCTACTAAAAGCAGGGTTAATTTACATGTTAGGAAAGGCTGTTGCGGAATTCTTAGAGACTTCAGGATCCTGATCCAGGCTAGGGGAAGGTGTACAGATCCCAAAAGGGAAAGGCATGGGCTGAGTTGGCTCCTTGCTCCAACTTTCCATGCAGCTGAACATTAACAGAAATTGGGTGTGTAGGGCACACCTCTTGTGTGAGGAGGGTTATGAGCTGTCAAGGAGCCAGCAGGGACTGGACTTTAACTTCTATGTAAGTAGAAAAAGGAGGCTGGCTAAAATTATGGAAATACACTTTTGCTAAACAGTTTTGAAAAAAAAAATTACTCCTTTATGTGGGAAAATATAATATAGAAGAAATTAAGTGCTGAGCTCAGCAGGAAGATCCGAATCTGAAAGTGGAATTTTGAAAAGTTTGGCTGCCTCTGCAGATCACCTGTTGAAAAAAATCATAAGCAGTTTGGAGAAAAAAATTTCTAATTCTAGGAAAAATTCAACTCTATTCTTAAATATTGAGTATCTCCCTTGGCTTCTTTTGGGGCTTCTCAAATTCACTTCAATGTCCAAATTCCTGTTGACTTGTGTTGTGCAGCCATTTTATGAAGCTGACCGTTGTGTTGCTCAAATTACATGGAAATTACTGCTTCCCTGAAAGGAATCAGAACACATTTTGCTTAGGTAGATAAAAACAATTTAAAAGACCCCTCCAAAATATTAACTGTTTTCTGGTAATAAAAGACAGATCTGGGTAGCTCTGATGTCCTACATTTAGTTACCACATTGAAGGGATTTGAGGGGTGTTAACAATAGATCCTGAAGTGGCTTTTGATATTTCTTATAAAATACAGAGCAGTCAGCTACAATTTTTCTAATAGTCCTTCTGCCATTATGATAATTATGAAATGACTTTGTCCTTAGAACTTTTTCACTCTTGCTCACATAAAAATCTCATACTTGAGAGTCCTGCAGACTATTGCAAATGGACAAAAATGAAGGGTTTGCACTCCCAGTTCTATGTTTTTTCTTGGGAGGTCAGACTGCGGATGGAAAGGAGGCAGTAGCTGGGTGGGGGTCAACCTCTTCTCCCAGGCAACCAGAAACCGGACAAGAAGACACAGTCTTAATCTGTCCCACGGGAGGTTTAGGTTGGCTATCAGGAGGAATTTCTTCACAGAAAGGGTGATTGGGCATTGGAACGGGCTGGCCAGGGAGGTGTTGGAGCTACCATCTCTGGAGGTGTTTAAGGAAAGACTAGACATGGCATTTGTTGCCATGGTCTGGTTGACATGGGGCTGTTGGACCATAGGTTGGACTTGATGATCTCAGACGTACTTTCCAACCCAATTGATTCTGTAATTCTGTGATTCTATGGCTAAGATGTCTCTAAATATGCCACTCCTTTTTATGAGACAGGAGTGATTATATACTGCAGGACTGGTCATAATGTTTAAAGGCATTAAAAGATGAAAGCCTCGTGTTGGAGAGAGATAATGATGGTGCTCTATGGACTGAAAGGAAACTTGCCTTGCAGTTAGTTGTCAAAACCACTGTACAGTTTTATGACTTAGATTTGAGGAATTATTGTCAGTCATTTTTTTAGGTTTCCATATTTACAATTATCTTCTTTTAATTTTAAAGGGTAAAAAAGGGAATCCAGAGTCTAAAAGTTTAGCATAAATGGGTAGGATTTTCACTATTCAGAAAGTGCCAAATGCCTAGTTCAGGTTCAGAATTTTCTTGCAGTTTGGAAAATCTTAATATGAAACAAAGAATTTAATTTCCAAGAACATATGTGGCAAACAATATGAACAAGGAAATTCTGTTTCTAAGGGATCAAAGAACTTGTGTATAGTGATAGATTTGGCTTTCATATTGATAGCAACTTTGATTAGGGAAAATTATAATCACTGGATTAAAAAAAATGGGACATAAACCCAATTAGAATTAGAATGGTATGAATTTTTGAAAATTATTGTTACGACTTGTTATATCTCTCAATCACAAGGAAATTCACCTCTCCTAACCTCTGCTCCATCTCTTCTTTCTGTATAAATAGAGGATTAGGACTCCAGATAAAGAAACAGACATGAACATACTCACAGGAGTAGCAATAAACTCATATTTTCACTCAACAAATTGACACAACTCCTGTTCAGCACAGTAAGAGCTTTTATTATGTATTCAGTGTTGGCAAGTAGACATAAAATGCCTGCTCTTCCAAAGCACAAGGATCAGACCTCTAATGGGCTCCACAGTGGTCTTATGCGGACCTTACATCTGCATCTTTGTGCTTAGCTTCTAATGAGAAGAGAAGGGAAAAAGAACTCCATGGAAGTAAAGGAATCCTTTTTCTTTCACTTGACATTCATGTCTTGCAAAAGTCCATGTAAATTCTTGCTGGAAAAATTCTGCTTCCATAGGAGGCAAGCAGGGCTTGTTTGATTTTTCACACTGAATTGTCATCATGCTGTGATCTCTTCAAGACATTACATGATGTAGCTACAGAATCTTCCTCTCTGATCTAAAATATTTGTTGCATTAGCACATCATTACTCTGCAAACCAGAATACTGCTTTCTTTAATCACTGATATTGTAATTAAAAATAAATAAAATTGTAGATATACCTATCCTAAAAAAAACTGAGGGAGTGTACACTTCTTTTTAAAAGCCTGCTTTCATTAAACAAAAGGAGAAATAGACAACAGTTTACTACCCCCTTGGCATTTTCAAGCCAAGTGTTTAATTTTTTTTAATTTCCTCATTTATTTTAATAGTTTCCTTTAATAAAAGCTTTGTGAATTTTTGTTAAAAAATTAGTATTTACTTTTAATTATGCAATGAAGCCAAAACCTGTCTAACTTTCCAGTAAAAAATCTCATTTGTTCTTAGTGTTAAGCATTGTGTCTCTGCCACAGGAGAAATGCAATACCTTGATTTTCTGAACTGTATTATTTGATGAAGGGATGTTAGCAGACTCTTTAACGAGCAAACTCATTATTAATGCAATAATTGGATAAATATATTATGAAAGGATATAAAAATATTGTTTAACATAACTATTTCTGTCTTTGTAAAGAATATTTTTATAGGCATTAAACCTTACTTTCTCCCCTTCTGCATCTCCCCCAGTTTCTTAAGGTTCAGGCTTAAATAGTAGGAATTGAAAGAAAAGAGACATTGAAAAATAGATTAGTTATGCCTGGGATGATAGAGAGGAAATAATTTGTGAAATAACTATTTGAACTGAATTATAGCCTCCTTCTCTGCTGCTTGCATTAAGCTGTCTAGTTTATAAGTCATCACTGCTAAAAGTTACAATCTAATAATAATAGCAATAACAATAGTACTAGCACTAGAAACTTCAAATGATGTTCCCTTCACATTAGGTATTACACAAACACAATTGAAATGGAAAGATCAAGGGGAAAATAGATGCTTTTATTGTTCCCATTTCACATCAATGAGTCACAATACATTTAAGCAAATACCCAATGTTCTCCTGAAACAGGGTTTCCTACTGGCGTGAGGGTTAGAGCATTCCGACTACATCTGAATTACTCTTTACTTGCTCCTTGCACTGTCCCCTGTTGCTTTGATTGTCCCTGTCAGACACTTCTTGCAGCATGTGCAGGACAATGCCTCAACTTTCTTTGCAAAAGGGTGTGCAGGAGAGGGAAGAGGAGGTTGTAACCTTCATGGTTTCACTTAAAATGGAAGAGGTTCAACAGGGGAGCTGTCAAGGACTGAGTGCAACTGTATTTGTTCAAAGGTCCACCCACAGCATCTCAATGCCAACCTGTGATCCGTGGGAAGTGCTTATGGTGGAGTATAAGTGCAGACGAGCACACTCCAAATAGTCACTTTGTTCTTTTAACACAATTAACATCTTCTGTATTTCATAACCAATGGTGGTGTACTTTTTCCCCACACCAGAAAACTTTAAATATAATTTAAACCTACAGGGACTCTAAAATCTCATCAATTCTTGTGGGAAGGAGCTATGTATTTTAAATCTATGCTGTGTGAAATATGTGGGGATTTTTTGGTTATAATTTTTAAAATTTTGTTCTGAGAGCCTTGCACCTAATTTCCTTTGCTGCTCACTGTTGTTACTGAAAGAGACAGAGAACAACTTCCTAACCTCTGCAAGGCATGATTGATTGCATAGGTCTGTAACATATTTTCTCCACAGTCACTTCGGCAATAACAATTTAAAAAAAAACCAAAACCACATTTGATTAGCTCTTCATGGACAAAATCAAAGCAATATTCTGAGAATCCTTATCTTTATGTTACTTTTTTTGTTTATACTCTTCCTCAAGCAATTTGAACCACACAAGTTTCCCATTGGCTCACTTTTCTGGTTGTCGTGGTCTCTCTGAGTGGGAGCCCTGTTTCATAGAAGTGCAATGCTGCTTGTTCTTCCCAACACCTGCTGGCTCAGCAGCATCTGCAAGCTTATTAAGCATGCATGCTGTCCTATCATAGAGACTGTTTATAGAGATCAAAGCTGTTCAGTCACTTGTCCTCCTCTCTTAATGATTTTCAAAATTTCAGAAGGTGTTTTATCTTTCTCAAATACACAGAGATGTAAAGTTGTTTCAGGTGGTTCTTTGCCATAGTCTTCAGTGGAATATTAAAATGTTTACATATGTTGGAAGATTTTTCTATTTGATCTGTCAACCAGTTGCAGTTTTCAATGTAATAAAGATGGAGGTGATGGAGGACAGTCCTTCTGTTGACCAAAGGTTTCTAAATGGCTTGTCTTTCTGAGGTATATTGCCTGAGAAATACAGTAGCATGTAAAAAAGTTTCAGATCCTATATTAGGAAGTGGGCTCATGCTCCATACCAGTATTATACTCTCAGTTTTAAAGTGTGTTACCTTTATTTTGTCAGTTTCCTAGCAAGGAAAAAAATAATTTGCTGCATTAGATTGGAAAAATTAAAGGTATCTTGAGCTAAAAAACTTCAGACCATTGCATTAAAATGATTGATGCATATTAAAAAGAAACTGTGAAAAAAAAGATACATTAAGAAATGTGTTTCTTTAAAATATTCTTTGAATGTCCTTTAGTCTTCTTGGGCTCATCCATTTGTTTTATATTATCAAAGGGTCTTCTAAATAGTGGACTAAACTCATTGGTTGTCACTTAATATTCAAATGATCTTCCACCAACATAATCAAGTTCTGGCGCAAAGAACTTCTCCCTTTTGTTTGCTACCCTTATATTTTAGTTTTCTGCCAGCCTCTATCTTGTTAGGCTTAAAACAATTTCTCAAGAAATGGAAGAGAAAGGAGATCCTGTTATGTTGCTAAATACATATAACAAAAAATAGATGAATTGAAGTGGGTGGCCAGAATTACAACAATATTCTAGATGAGCTTGTACATAAAAACATTTGAAGTAGAAAACTGGAAACAGTTTGCCTGATGCATCTTAACATTTTAATTCCCTCTTCCATAACTTCTTCAAGCTGGTGGTTCACAGTCTGACTAACCACAGACATTTCTTGGTCCCCCTTCTTACAGCTAGTTGAAGCTGAGGTTTTTGGTGTTGTTTCACCAATAAATGATGGGAAACTGCTGCACTTTGACATTCAAAACATTGTTGAATTTCTATTAATCTATTGTCAAACTATTGCAGTTTGTTTTGTTCCATTTCTCTGCTTTGACAAAGTATTCCTGTTCACTCTTGAGACTTTCTCCTATCCTCTGCTCTCCTGGAAGACCAGAGCAAAAAGAAATTGCTTTTTCCCTTGAGGACCAAGCAGGCAGCTCTGTATGCTCCACTCTACTCTGAAAATGAAGGTCTCTCACTTTAATTCCCCTTGGTTTTGACCTCTACGTTTTCTTTTCTCCCTTAATTTCTTCCCAAATTCATAGTTCTACCCCATGACTTCCCCAGAACAAGGTTAAAACAAAGCAAATACTCAAAAATATATCAGGCTTTCTGTGGGCTGTACTGTGCCTCAAACTGGCAGGAAAGTGATTTCTAGGAGCACAGGAATTAATCTATTTTATGACTACATATTGGTGGCATACCTTGCAGAGCTGTGTTCACCAAAACCTGTGTAGTCTATGCACAGGTGATTTTGTCTTGTGTTCTCTCATAAATCAACAGATTCAGAATGCGCTGCTTTGGTTCAGTTCAGTTTTCACCAAAATCTACAGCAGTCCTGTATTGCTTTTTGCTAGCAGGTTCCTGACAGGAAACTCAAAAGTTCAATTTCAAACATTCATCCACAACAAAGGATCTGCAGCCTGTAAGCATTAACACTTCAAGTTACACTTTTCACCTACAAAAGCAACATAGCTCCATCTAAAACTGAAGGCCCAAGCCTGAGCTTAAATGGAATTCTGGGACCAATCTGCAGAGCTTATGTGGGTGGAGATCCCAAGTGTGGCTGGTCAAAGCAATTTAAGTCTATTAGTGCACTCATGGCCCTGCATTTATGAAACACCTAGAAAGCCTTCTAAAATTCTTCAAACAACGATCGCAAAATATTATTGATAAGCTAAAATTTTATGCTCCATTTTACCATTGCTTTTAATATTCTCTTCTTATGCAAATTTCTTCCTGAATTTTCAGCTCCATCCGTCTGATCTGGATCTGCATGCATTAATCTGCATACATTCTAGAGCAGACACTGGTGGAAGTCACCACCTGCTTCTTGGTTTTACATATGATGTAACTTCAAAGTATGCTGTAAAAAGGGATTCCAAACCAAAATCAGGTGTGGTAGCACAAGGAGTTTTAGTAAACCTGTCTCAGTCGGTTGCAGACACGTATGACCTTGAAAGATCTTCCTCTGAGTTCATTTTGATCCGGTTAGATGAAAGCCACTTCCAAATCAGAAGCAATGCAGGTGCAATGCACTGGGAGTAACGGCAAAGCAATTAATCTGTCATGCTAAACTAGTCTGGAAACAGTTTTGCTTCTGAAAGTATTCTCTCCTCTAAAAGATGCTGATACTAGATTTTTCAATCTAGTAAATAAAGGAAGACAGGGTGCTCATTAAAAGCAGTGTTCCTTTCACCTTGACCATATGCTGTTTATAAGCAACTGTAGTGTATTATTATGCCACTGACAGTAGCAAATCCTTGGAGAAATGTTCCTGTGAAAATACAGTCCCCATATGTCTGCAAAACTGACAATCACGGCAATGATTAACATACAGATACCCTTATGCTAATCCCTCAGTACAATTTTTATTGCATCAGTCTGCCTCCAACTCTGGATAAACTTTTCATATATGTTTGTCTGAAAGAAAATAAATAAAACCAAGAATGTCTTATAAAAAGCAGTGTTCCATTTCTGAAAAGGAGAAAGTCAGGAGAGTGGTGTGATTTCAGCTATGCCAGACAGTTGATGGAATAATTTCTGCATGATGTAGGATCCATGTGCAGAGTCCAGCTCTGTAAGCAATACCTTGGCATGACAGATAATTTATGTTGTTTGGCTCAGCATCAGCTGAGAATTGTGATAATTAGCTGGCTGGCCAGTTAGAGTAAGCATGTTCCTGAGTGGCCAGCCCACACCTTCCAGACTGTCAGCATGCCAAGACACTTATCTGGTTTCCATTTCCTGCTGCTTAAGGAAGTGCATGTGTAGGATCTTGTCTCTCTGTGGGTCTATCGAGGTTTTGCAGGCAAGCGAACCTGTCAGTCCATAAGAATATTACAATACTGTGTTAAACAACCTTTTTTATTTATTTGGATTGGGAAAAGGGACAGCAGATTTTGGGGGAAAGGGAAGAAGAAAAACATACAGTAGTAAAAAAGGTGCTGCCCACTATGGATAAATTTAATATATTTAAAATTCACCCACTGATGTGTTGGCTAAATTCATGCAGTTGTCCCTTCATTAGCTATAGATGGGTGACAAATAAGCAATTATTTCAGAGTATAATAATTTCAATTTTTAGATAAAGTGAAGAAACAGAATGTATCTTGTCCTGACTTTCTGAACAACTTTGGCTGTGCCACTTATAATATTGGAAGGTGGTTTCCCTTTCTCATCACAAAGCTTTTATATTGATTAAATTCTTTCTTTTTGTAAAGAAAGCACTTTAGTCGTGTTGAAATGTTAGAGAAAACATAATTTTGCCAGTCTTTAAATGTTAAAATGCATGCATTGCTATAAATATGGCTGCTTCAGACCTGGTCTAATGTGGTGATTTTTGCAGTTCAGCTCAACTGGTTTTAATACATTCAGTAATACTTTAAGTAATCAGCTCTACATGGCCTACAATATTCTTATGCATGGAGAAGAAAGAGTTCTATTCTAGAACTTCCAAAAACAATAGCTGATAAGAAGATATCATAGAATCATAGATTGATTGAATCTGATAGAATCATAGATTCATAGGTTGGTTTGTGTTGGAAAGGACCTTTAAATTCACTGGGACCACCTTCCACTAGACCAGGCTGCTCATAGTCTCATCCATCCTGGTCTTAAACACGTTCAGGGAGTGGAGTTCACATTCACAACTTCTCTGTGCCTCATCACCCCACAGTTAAGAATTTCTTCCTAATTACTAATCTAAACCTACCCTCTTTCAGTTTGAAGCCATTGTCCCATGCCCTAACACTGCATGCCCCCGTAAAAAGTCCCTCTCCAGCTTTTTTGTTGGCCCTGTTTAGGTACTGGAAGGTGCTGTACACTCTCCCCTGAGCATTCTTTTCTCTGGGCCAAACAACCCCAACTCTCTCAGCCTGTGCTCACAGGAGAGGTTCTCCAACTCTCTGACAATCTTCGTGGCCCTCCTCTGGACTTGCTCCACCAGTTCTACATCCTTATTGTGTTTGGTGGCCTGAGAGCTGGACACAGTATTCCAGGTGGGGTCTCATATGAGTGAAGATATCTTCTAGTTGTCATCTCCTACGGTCTTCATTTCCTCAGCACTTGAATGTATGCATTGTTACATCTATATATGGCATAATGGAGAGCAGAAATCCCTGTCAGGACACAGAAGATGGGAACGTGTATGTAGATGTAGACAAAAGGCATAGGATAGAAATGAAAAAGAAGACAGAAAAAAGTAATGATGAATGTTGTTAAGCACTTGAACAGATTGACCAGAGAGTTCGTGGAATCTCTGCCCTTGGAGGTTTTCAAGCAGCAGGGCAAGGCCTCAGCAAGCTGATTTAGCTTAGGAGGTCAGCCTGCTTGGTGACAGGGTCAGACTGGATGGCCTCTGGAGGTCACTTCCAGCCTAAGTCTTCCTGTGATTTTTCTGAATCAGCAAAACCAAACAGTAACCTTTTAAAGAAGTAAGCTCTCTTCTTCAGCAGACTCTCTAGCTGCTGGTTTTATCTCACTGACTCCTAATGTGGTTCCTCAGTTCTGCCAAATTAGCAAAATTAGCATTCCTTTGCACACAAAATTAGCCTTGTTCATATGCTATAATTACTTTCACTTCCCACCTTGAAATTTAGGCAGACATCTCAATGATTAGATGTTATCATTCTGTTTATAGTGTGTGACTGTGCTTCTGAACATCTTCGTGTCAAGGACAAGATACTGACTTCTTGTTTGTGGAACATTGCACAACTATGCAGCTCAGTCTAGGGACACTTACAGTGAGTCAGGTTAATGGGAAACAGGAAAGAAAGCAATTTCCTCTTGCTCCTTGGCTCTTCTCCATTTTTCTTTATCTCCTCCCCCTCTACATTTTGTGGCAAGTGCAGACTTAAAATCAACCCCTAACCTCTTTGTTCTCTCTTTTCCTAGAAATTCTTAACCCTTTCTTCATTTTGGGGGCTCACTATTTTGTTCTGCAAGCTACGCTGCCCAGAGGCAGCAGGAAAAATGAAAAAAGCTTCACAATGATGATGCAATTAATTATGAAGGAATATATCCTACTTAATTCAGCCAGGAGTTTCCTTGGGAAGCAGTAATGTCCGCTATCATATATAGCAATCTCCCAACTTCTTCCAATTTAATTTTTTCAGTGCTTGTTTTTTTCCTTGTAGACTCTGGATGGGTTTTTTCCCACAATAGATTTCTGTGTGCTTACTCTCAGTCTACTGCAATCTACACATTTTTTGAAACTACCCACATTCTATAGATAATTGGGCTAATCAGAGATTTCAGATGAAAGGACTAAATCTTGACAGTATGAATAAGGTTTCCGTCAACTACTAGATGCAAATGATAATTCATGGGAGTCAGAAGCCCAAAGTCTAGAGCATTTTCCTAACTGATGGTATGTTTTTCACTGGTTTCCCATGTTGATAAATTCAACCAATTTATTTTTGTGTTGTACAGTTATATATGACAACTGCATCATTGACACAAATGATGCTTTTAAACTGTACAGGTTGCACATCGAGGTGATCTGCTCCTGACATCCCTCCTGTGGGAATCAATACAAATGTTCCCTTGTAAGTGTCTGCTGAACGGAATCACTTTTAGAGTGCTTAACAACTCACATTTATAAGAAGACAATTTACAGGCTTGCAAATTCTATTTTATTGAATAGAATATGTTTCTATTGAAAATGGATAGGAAGAATGGGATTGTTAGTCCTATATTTTCAGTTTCAGTTCACAGCCTGTAGTTAATGAAAATTCAGTCACTACGTGAATGCTGCTCTTTAGCTCCCCAGTACAAAGTCTTGTGCTTTCTTCGACATTGGTGTGCTGTATAAGTTGGGGCATACTTCATATCTGCCTATAAAAATGTCTCAATTTCCAGTAAAGTGCCAGGGCCCAGAGCAGGCTTCCCTTCTTCTGGGAGTTCAGTTGACTGCATTCATGTCCAGCTTACTGGTGGGAATTGTACTGAAGAAACCAACAGCAGGACTCTGCATAGGTCCCCACTCTTTGCCTTGGGAAATGCCTTCATGCTTAAGTTCTCTTCCTTGTTCTCCACCAGCCCCAGAATTTTTAAGATTGATTTATGCTTAACTTGAAGAGCCAAGGAAAACTACTCCTTGTTACCTGGCTGATGAAATGAAATGGGGAATTGTGGCTTCACTGTGCAGAGCTGGACTCACCCCTTTCAGAGAGATGAGCTTTTAGAAGTCATACAGACAACAACGACACTGACATGATATTTAAGCAAAAGAGAAGCATTTTAGTGTTATGTAATTTAGATTGCATGAAAATCAGCCCTTTGCACTAGTCACAATTTGTATGTTCGCCCTTATGTCCCAGCAGTGCCATTGGGTTTGTTTTTCCTAGTCGCTGTGAGGTGTAATTCTTGTGCAGCCACTGGAAAAATTCAGCAGTTATATAAGGCATTTAAAAAGTTTCTGTTTGAACTCTTCCTATCTGTCTTATTTTATCTGTTTGTAACTGGTAATTATGAGTTCATGCTGATCTACAATTTCAGTTTCCACAGCAGGGCTTTTTAAAACTCATTTGGTTTTAGTCTGTCTTACTCTTCTCCAGCAATATACTTCAAGGTTTGGGTGTAACACTGAAATATTCATAAAGTTCCTAACTGGTTTCAAATTTTTGGACTGTATTGTAGTAATGGAAGCTGCCTGAATGACAAATGAGGCACAACAGAGCAGAAAGAGGGGTGAAGGGAGAGCAAGAGAAAAGAAGGGGAAAAAAAGACAAACCTGAGCACAAAGGAATAAGAGAAATGCAGATTGTGACAAAAGAAAACTAGAATAAGGAAAGGTAAAAAACAGTGGGAAGAGACAGGCAGAGAAACATTAAAAATTTGATATAATTATATATATTATATAAATTATAGGTTAGCAAAATACTAATTTTTATATAATCTCATACCCATATATTTGAAACACTACAGTAGCTGAAAGGCTAACATGCCAGTGAGATACTTAAGTTTCTGAGGAAAACAAAAAACTTGAGGTCAAATACCAGATGATAAAATGAGAAAAACTTGTTGTTGAGAAACTGCCATCAAAACAATTAGAGGGGTTATCTGAATGCAAATTCTTAAAGACTAGAGTTCACAGTAGTTGAGTTTTGAGAAGGGGTGGAGCCAGTACTTTCTTCAGGATCTGTTTCTTTGGATAACCACCCTAAACTGAATGGCCTGCTATGTTTGAAAATCAACTTTTTATTGATTAACAGTTTCACTTGTGTTAAAGAATAAATCAGATGTGTTTGGTAAGATTTGCCTTCCTTTACAGTCTATCAGCATTAATGGTATTTCCATTCTTCAATTTCTCTGCTGTTGTATTCCACGGTTTTGGGGGCTTCACCTGCATGTTTGTTTTCCCTCTGGGTTTATTATAATGTAACCAGCCAATTGTTGCACCAGTTACCCTGTTTGGCTTTCTGCATTCCATGGTGGCACAACACATTCACTCTCCCAGTCCCTGGAGCTCCTCAGCTGCTGTCCCAGATATAATCAGGTGCAATCTCCAGGCCTCAGCATAATGAAGGAAAAGTTTTGTATCAGTAGAGTAACCCAGCTCCTTCACAAAAATTATCACCTCCTTGGTTCTGTCAGCATAAATTCACATGGAATATCCCTCTCTAAGGCAGGTTTACAGAAATGATCCTAAGGCATTTTGACCCATTGAAAACAATAGTAATTGAAGTATTTAAACTAAGGAAAAAGAGGTGGTTGCTCTTACTCCTTAAACAGCCCCACTGGAGCCAGAATGTCACATCTTGCTGTGTTTCTAGGTTCCCCTAACAGTTAGTATTCCCATTTGAAAATGCTGGGACCTGGATGAAGGATTTCTGCCTTTGGCATCTTATTAAGAATTTAGGAATAGGCTGCTTGTTGCAAATTGTGTCTGCCTCTTAGGTTTAAACCTAAATCCGAGCGGCACATTTATGATGTTCAGCCTTGAGATAACTTGATTGTATTGAAGAGAGCTTGTACCTACAGGGCGATTTGCCTGTGTGTCCCTGCTTAATAGCCTTTTTGCCCAGCTATTAGTACCAAACTTCTGTGGAAACACAGCACATTGCACTCACTTCAAAAGTGTGATGTAGAACAACTTTGCCACATGATTTTGATCTTTGTGGCATATCACAATTTTGTCTACCAGAGTTCATAATAAGACAGGAGGTAGATACTAGATGACAGACACGCATTCATAGAGACACAACTGTATAAATTGTCACTTGAGAATCTTCCTTCATATTTAGATGAATACCGCTGAAATCCATGATTGCCCCCAGCAGCACAAACCTTTGAGCACCTCCAGAGACCACCAACATGCTTAGACTAAAAGTAACCCAGAGGTTTAGCATATCTGCTAGAGTTCTGAAACAATTGCTAATTGAAATCTCACATATTTGTAAGCTCTGTGTGTGAATTTGTTTTTAAACTTCTAAGTCTAGGAATGGAAATTAAGGAATGGCAAAAAAAATTCCAGTTTGCTTTTTTTCCACATTCACTAATGTCATACTCTTCTCCAGAAGCACATGGATATCAACAAATAGAACTTTTTTCCTGATTCAGGTTTAAAGCCTGCAATCAAAGGACATCATTGCAACTGGCTGGCAGTGGAGCAGTCAGTACTCACAGCCGTGTGTTGCTTAAGCAGTGCATGGGGAGAAGTGGCCATCCCAGGCTGCCTCCAGTCTCAGAGACTGAACCCCAGTGGCAGTCAGCTGGAAAACACTAAAAAATAATGCTATCACTTGAATTCTACTTGGTGTTCTTGATGACCAACTCAGGGTCATAGAAAGGTCTTGACCACTACACCATATCCCCATCTCCTTAAAATAGGCCATACAAGATTGAAATAAACAGGGATCACTCTTATTTTTAAAAGAGCTCGTTGGAAGATGACAAACTATTGTACTCCTGACCACTTTTCCTACCCTCTCTCATCTCAGACATTCATATATGGGAAAGCCAATCTGGTTTCCTTCCTCCCTGCAATCTCACTCATATTTCTCTCTAGGGTTTGGTGTACCTGTGTTGTGTGAAGGAGAGGGCAGGCCTGGTCAGAAGAGCTGTATTCCCTTTCTATTGTCACTAGCTCACCATAAACTTGTCCACACTGAACTCTTACTGATCCAGAGACAACAGCAACATCTCGTACTATGTATTTAAGAAACTCACTGGAAAAAGGGAGGAGCCAGTTGCAGTCCTTTCAATAGAGGTAACTTATGACCTTTCACAGAATAAAATACTGCCAATGGAACACAGACTAGAGACCAGGTCCTCTTCTCCCATGAGTACTGAATGTTAGAGATTTCATTATTTTAGCCAAGAAATTTTGAATGTTTCTGCAAAATGGGATAGTTTCAGCAAGGGTTTTTTTCCAGTCTGCTCTGGTTAATACTTCAGGCATCTTTCGGGGGGCATACAATGAGCAGTAGCATCTCTTCAACACCATGCTATGTACAGGAATGAAACCAACTTAGGTCTCCCACACCTTCTCTGAAAACTTAAAAAGATAAAATAGATATAAAAAGGATGACGGAGGAGGTTTTTTGTCTCCTCCTGTACCTACAAGGAAAAAAATACACTGCAAGAAATCCTCTTGCATATTAACAGATCTCAGACTGCCTCTGCTTCAGCAAGTCCTAAGACACTTGGAGGAACATTAGTCTTTTGTGTTAGCTACATTCTGAACACTTCAGATGTGTTAGTGCCAAGGAATATCTAGACACGCCAAGAAACAAAAATGTAGAGAACTGGGAAATACTAAAAGGAAAAACAAACACAAGCAGTTACAGAGTTTTTTTATTTCCAGCAGCAGAAAGCAAAAAACCAAAAATATTCAGATTTCAATTTTGGCCACAAATAGGTGCTACTTATACATTATTTCACAGAATCACAGAATAAGATGTGTTGGAAGGGACCCTAAGGGATCATTGAGCCAAGCTCCTGGTGCTGCACAACACCATCCCAGGAGTCACACCATGTGCCCAAGAGCTTTGTCCAAATGCTTCTTGAACTCTGTTGGGTTGGTGCTGTGACCACGTCCCTGGGGAGCTGTTCCAGTGCCTAACCACCCTCTTGGTAAAGAACCTTTTTTTAATATCCAAACTAAATGTCCCCTGACACAACTTCAGGCCTTTCCCTCGGGTCCTGTCACAGGGTACCACAGAGAAGAGATCAGTATCTGCCCCTCTGCTTCCCCTCACAAGCTGTAGACTGCAATGAGGTCTCCCTTCAGTTTCCTCCAGGCTGAACAGACCAAGTGACCTCAGCCGCTCCTCATACAGCTTTGCCTCAAGGCCCTTCACCATCTTTGTTGCTCTCCTTGGGACACTCTCTAATAGTTTAATGTCTTTTTTTATCTTGTCACCCAAAACTGCCCCCAGCACTCGAGGTGAGGCTGCCCCAGTGCAGAGCAGAGCGGGACAATCCCCTCCCTTGCCCGGCTGGCGATGCTGTGCCTGATGCCCCCCAGGACACGCCTGGCCCTCCTGGCTGCCAGGGCACTGCTGGCTCATGTTCAACTTGCCATTAACTAGTACCCCCAGGTCCCTTTCTGTGGCACTGCTCTCCAGCATCTCATTCCCCAGTCTGTCTGTACATCCAGGGTTGACCCATCCTAGGTGCAGAATCCAGCACTTTCCTTGTAGTATTTCACCTGGTTGGTGATTATCCAGTGCTCTAATTTGTCAAGGGCTCTCTACAGGGCCTCTGCCTTTGAGGGAGTCAACAGCTCCTCCCAGTTTTATCATCTGCAGTCTTGCTCAGTATCCCTTACAGTCCTGTGTCCATGTCATTAATGAAGATGTTGAAGAGCACAGGACCAAGGATGGAGCCCTGCAGAACCCCAGTAGTGACAGGTTACGAGTTTAATGTCCCCCCATTCACTGTAACCCTTTGTACCCAACCTCTGAGCAAGCTGCTCACCCATCCCATGATGTGTTTATCCAGTTATGTGCTGGACATTTTGTCCAGAATGATCCGAAGAGAGACAGTATTGAAAGCTTTACTGAAATACAAACAGATCATATCAACTGGCTTTCTTTGATCAACTATACCAGTTACCTTGTTATGAAATAAAAATTATGTTTGAAAATCAGGACTTTTCTCTCATGAAGCTGTGCTGGCTGTCACCAATGGCTGCATTGTCTCTCAGGTGTTTTTCAATACCTCCCAGAATAATCTTCTGGATAACTTTAGCAGGCACTGATGTGAGACTGACAGGCCTATAGTTTCTGGGGTCCTCCTTCTTGCTCTTCTTGAAAATTGGGACAACATTCACCAGCTTCCAGTCAGTTGGGACCCCTCTGGGTTCCCAAGACTGATCAAAAATAATCGAGAGAGGTTTTTCCATGCCCTGCTTTCTGGAGTTTTAATCTGATGCTTTCTCTTTGCAAGATTTAGTCCTATGGTTGAAGACTCTTCTTGAAAATGTTTCTTTAGTAGATTTTTAATAAGAATTTATTCCATCTATTCTAAAGGCTTTGAGCAGCAGCTTCTGAGGTTTAGATGATTCTTTCAGTATGTTCAGCATGTTTCTTAGTCTATTCTGAAAGGTGAATTATTCTACATATGTTTTCCATGGAACAAAAAGACACTATTTGTTTCCATAGCAAAATCATAGTTTCTTTTCCAGTAATGAGTTTGCATATTTGTACCCATGACAATCTGTTTAAAAGCATAAGAAGTATAGTGTGTTAGCCAAAATAAAAGTGAAGAGCAAACTACAAATTGATTGCAAAAGATATATAGAAGGTACAAAGTAGACTTTAAGTTTTAAAAATATTGTAAGTGAGATTGTTTTGTTTTTTTTTAAACTGAGCAGTTATTTTCAGAGAGAGACCAAGAATTGTCTGAAATAAAAATAGAGTTGTCTATCTCATCCTTTGTGTGACTGTATTGTTTGAATTGGTGCCACACTTTAGAACAATCACAGTCAAGAATTTTAAAGAACCACCCTTCCTCACACATGGAATGTAGCAATCTGACACAGGCATTTTATTTTCAATGTGAATATTCCTCTCAGCAACTCTTCATTTGCCATAGCTGTTGAATATCTATTTCAAGATATGTAAATTTTGAACATGATTATGAGCAAACAACGAAAGCTAGGGTCACTCAACCCTCCAAAGCCATAGAGCACCTGCTGTCAATGCCAAACATCAGGTACCCATCACCAGCTTCTCAGAAGGAGTAACTGACAGCTCCGAAATGAGATTTGAGCTTACAAGTAACCCATGACAATTTATAACATGATTCATTCCAGCCACACAGAAGACAATTTTTGGATAGTTATGTCAGCTGAAATTTGCTGTTTTACAAGATGAAAAACCAAACAGTAAAAACCCAGTGCAAGATACAGGCTACGCTAGCAGAGAACAGGCTCTGTGCTTGCAGCTGAGGGTAATACAGGCAGTCTGTTGCAGCTTTTGCAGCCAGCAGGTGTACTCCAGACTTGGCTTAAATTTACTGCAGGTCTGATTTAGGTCTGGCTTTGGGAGACCACCTGTCCTTTAGTTAAGAGATGGAGCACATATTTAAACTATCTGCTTAACCCTTTCTTTTGAGTTGTATAGTAACTCATCAAGGAGGTGATTGAGGTGAAGCTCCTGGTTTAGAGCATGACAGTAATGGATTTTTATAAAACACATTACAGTACATCAAAATAAAAAGCTTTGGAGGGCAGGAGAATGGGCTGGAGTCTCAGCCAGTTTGCTGACCTCCACTCACACAAACTACAATCAATCTTCCCTCAAGTCTATTACAGGTACAATTACTCTTATAATTGCTACAGGGATGTATGTGACCAAACCATGTGTGAACAAACAAATGTGGAAGGAGGCCTCCAAGGTCAAGTAAGCAATAGTAATGATTTTATTAATTACTAAATTCTAAGAAAGGAGGGATTACAGGATCACAGGACTGGAAGGAATCTCAAGAGATCTTTTAGTCCATCCTCTTCCTCATAGCAGCTCAACAACTAAATCTAGGTCAGTCCCAAAGACAGTTTCCCTAACCTGTTCTCTAGGAAGACCTGTCCTCCACCTTCAAATGATGGAGATGTTCTTTTGCTGTCTATCCCAGTTACTTCTCTATTATGGCCATCATGAGATGTTTTTCCATCCTGAATATTTCTTGCCACAGTTTACTTTGGTGGCTCTTCCCTATGATATATTTATGCAATTAATTATTCTTCCCACAAAACCTTCATCCGTACTCAGTGTTACTTTGTATTCCTGAGAATTAAGTATTGGATGTTTTTGAACAAAAATATAACAAGTGTGTCCTGTTTCCTTAATGATGAGAACATACACTGCACTGCTACCATTTATGCAGGAGTGACTGTAAGTGGCATATGCCTCCTTATCTTCCCAGTGCTGTGCTTTACATTGGAAAAAGACTCCTCTTTGATATTTGCAGCTGCAGAAGCAAGCAAGAAAACAAGACTCGGATGCGTGAGTGAGGAAGTGGCTCAGAGGAAATAATCTCAGGCTGATTAGATAGCAGCAACACGTTGAATAGGGAAGAGAAAAAAAGGGTTTTTTCTATGAAAGTTCCAAAGATGATAGCATTAAAATTGCAAAACATGATAGAAAAATATTATATATTTGAATTCACACAGGAGAACATCCCATCATAATGCAGGGATTGCCTGCTTGTTTCATCACGTGGCGACCCAAATTATTCCATGATTCAGTGCCAATGGCAGTCTTTTCCTATCAATTGACATAAGCCTTTGCATGATTAATGTTCAGTTTCTTGTCATGTAGGCAGGCAGGACAGGGACTGGTGGAAGTCTGTTCCTCTAACCATGGTGATTCCTGATACCATGAGCAGGAGGATTAGAGCACAACCATTACAAGCCTGATCAGAGGAGTCTGCTGTGCTCCCATGGCAAAGAGCTGTCACTTGTTGCATTGCACAACCAAAATATTACTAAATCATTTGGAGTTTCCCGAGTAGCAGGCTTGCAGAACAGGTTGCATTGATTTAATAGATTTTGCCAACTGTTGATCCCCAGGTACATGTACCTGCAAAATTTAATCGATGTGGCACTCAAGATTTCTATAACTCTTCATATTTTATTGGGTCAATAGAGATATAAAAGCAAAGCATATATTCCGGGAAGACCTTGTTTCATCTTTTCAATACTTATAGGGAGCTTATATAAAGATGGGGGCAGGTGCCTGTAGCAATTGACCAAGGGATAATGGTTTTAAACTGGAAGAGGGGTGATTCAGACTACATATAATGAAGACTTTTTTTTGTGATGAAGGTGGTGAAACACGGGAAGTGGTTGCCTGGAGAAGTGATAGATGCTTCATCCTTGAAACATTCAAGGTCAGGTTAGACGGGAGTCTGAGAAACCTGAGATAGTTGAAGATGTCTCTGATCTTTGCAGGGGATTGGACTTCTTTTAAAAGAAGTCCCTTCAAACCCAAACCACTTTATGACTCTATGACATTCCACAGTGGAAACAGATTTTATATAAACCAAATCATATAATCATAATTTTCCCCCAACTGATATAAACCAAATAGCTGAGAGACAAAACTTTAGTTGTTCCTAAATTGGTAAACTAAGCAAGTCCTATGCTATTAAACTGTCTGTCTTCCAAAACAGGGTGCCCATACTCTGGTTGCTCATTTGCTTTTACATGGATGCTTTATCACCCTCTAGTTCCAAAAAGCCATGCACTTTATGCATTTATGTAATCAGTTTCTGGTGCAGCACTGTGCCACAAGATGTTGCCTGTGACTACTGGCTCACCTCAGGATATTTGTTCTCATCCTGTTCTTGCTCTCTATGATCATGCCCGACAAGATTTGATAACTTCTCAAGTTCATGGCTCCCCTGCCTATTCAGGCTGACATCTGGATTTCTGTCTCAGTTTTCATTTGCTGTAATAAGATATTAATCTGAATTCATTTTAGGAGATTCTGAGTGAGAGGTATGGTTACCTTTCTTGCTAGGTAAAACAAATAGTTGAAGTCAAATCCCTGGGAAATAACATACACTCATGACAAATTAAATCATGGTTCTCTTAACAAGAACCATTTAACTTCTGTTTTGTGTATGCATTTGAATTATCATTGCAGATCTTATTATGCTATCTTTTATACATATTCTAGCAGTAAGACTGTGTTGCAAGTGCTCTCTGACTGTCATCAGGGCTGCTTTCCAGATGTTTCATACCAGCCAAACTGCAAGGTTCTTTAATTTCTGCAAAGCTGTTTGTGGACAAACCCTATTTTTGAACCTGAGGCAGCAGGAGTATAAATTTTCAAATAAATACACTCATACACCCTAGAAAGTGTTTTGTGTATTGTTGCCAAACAGCACAGTGTATAAGCAATCAGGCAGAACTCCACAAATCTGATGATGTACAATTAATACAAGACTGTTTCACATCTCTTCTCTGCTGACTTGACCCTCTTTCTCAATGTCTGTCAGAAGTCTTTGGTTCCAAACCTTTAAAACTCAATACTTGTTTATTTTTCCAGACAGTAACACTGAAGCAGGAGCACTCAGAGGCCATGTTCAGCTTTCTGGTAGCAGAACAGATTCTACTGAATAGGTATGAAAATGTTCTATTGCTGTAGCAATTGTCTGAGAGAATCCTTTCAGAACAAAGGGACTCTACAAATATCCTAGTCCTTAAGGCTGTATGTTACCTCTCTCAGCCCAATTCTTGGCAAAAAATTGATAACGGGAAGAAGATACACGTAATGTAATTTCTCTGTTCAGGAAAAATTGAAGTCTTCTTAGATTTCATTGTTAAATTAAATTTAGAAGAGCAGAGATTAAGTTTGCTGTTAGTTTAGAATAACTGTTGGGTATAGCTATTCATAGCCTAGAATGTTTGCTATTTTTTAACTTTTTGAAGAATGAAATATGCTGTTTCAAGGCTAGCAACCCTTTTTTTCCAGCACTAACCAGTTACAGATCCTTCACATATCTATCAGAAAATGAGTTTTTTTCCAAACTTTGTTTGTATGCAACTGACCAGCAGCACCATCTATGCCCCTCAATCACCTAAACCAGACTTCTGCTCTAAAACAGCTACCAGCCTCATTAACAATCCTTAGTTATTGTTAATAACTAGGGATTGGCAATAACTAGGCTGTCATTTTCTTAAGGAAGTATTATTTCTGAGCTCAAACACAGCCAATGTTAGCACAAATTCCTGCAAGCATGACTTTCTCCATGGAGGTTCATAAACGAGAAACTTACTCACAGCAGGTAGTTCATTTTCCATTAAATAATCTCTGCATGAAATGGCATTCTTTACTTCCAGGTTTTTTGATAGCTTGAAAGACTGACTTAACCAACTTGGCTGTCAAGCAGATTATCTGTTCACAAAAATTTATCATAGAAATGTCATGGTTTAAAAAATCAAAAACAGAGCAAACAAGCAAACAAAAAAACACAACAAAAAAAACCTCCACAAGAAAAAGCTGAAGAGAATCACTGTTCAGATAAATTAGTTTCTGGATTACTCTCTACCAATAGGAGCACTGAGGCAGGACAGTGCTATGACAACATAAGTTTTGATGACTTTGAACCACCCTGGGATTCCATCTTGCTAAATTTAATTAAGTGGATTAGTGACATATACCATAAAAATTAATTTCTTTGCCAGCAAATCGCTTACAGGATGAGACATATTGTATTGTGACTATGTTAACAAGTTCCGAAATAAGTAGGAAAAGGAAGGAACTCAATATAATCACTCAGAAGTAGGCAAAAAAAACCCCACCCCAAAACCCAAAAAAACAAACCCCCCCAAACACACAAAAAAACACCAAACCAAAAAACCTCCAACAAAAAAACCATGATGGTGGTGGTGCAGAGCTTGACAGATAGCTTCATACAGACCAGTTAATCAGACCTAGTTTGGCTGTCTTTGCAGAATGCTGTTTTTGTGATTTCTGGTAAAAATAGGAGACCAAGTTGCTTTTGTAGGGATGCAAGAGACTGAGGGTAAAACTCAGACCCCCAAGACCCCAAGCAGACAATTCCTGCTCTATGTTTAATAGGTATCATACAAAAGAGATCCATAACTCACTGCTATGAAGTCTGTGATCTTACAAGGATACTTGTTGAGTATGAAGCTGAGGAGTCTCTGTATCAGTTTAATTGCTGGATATCAATATTTCTATTTTAATGACTGTGCCTATAGCAGTTTACAATGATTAATAGGTCTAACAGAAAACAGATCCACTTTCACAGACCCGCAAGGTGACAGATGCCAATAACTGTATCCAAGGGATCTTATTTCATGCTTCTTGTTATAGGTGATATAATGTATTCCATTCTGTGCCATTTGCTGTTTCCCTTCCTTATGAAGTCAAATTTCAAAACAGATAGGATATATACTTGCATTGCCCACAAGTATTTCCAAGACTTCCATCTACCTACGGCGTGAAAATTCAAGCTTGTAAAACCAAACACACAGAGACTTTACCTACTGATGATTTAGCTCCTATTATCCCAGAGCTAACAAGCAGGGAAAAAAAGGAATAAAATGCAAATAACGAAAGTCCAGGTGCTGAAATGTGTTTATATCAGCAGCTTTACCTAATTAGTTCAATTAAAGAAATCTCTATGTATGAAAGAGAATAAGGGAGTACCAAAGCAGTGTTTTATTAATTTTTTTTTTTGTACGAGCTCTCAGATTAAGTCTTTGAAGCAGGGCTAAGTATATAATTTTATTTAGCATTACATTGGAAGTTAAACCTCAAGGAAATTTCATGCAAAATGCAATTATAACTAGGTGTTAATGGGTCTCAGTAACCTTCAAAGAGGAATAGCCATAGATTTTCTTAGTTAAATATTGTAAATAGTATTGAGAGATGGGAATGCATTAAAAATTGCATAAAAGTGTAACAGTGGAATCTGAATACTATGCATAAATTTAAAACAAATCCTTAGAAAACCTAACGTTCTGCAGCAGAAATGTGTGTGTTACATGGATCAATTGCAGGTTTCAAAAGAGCATTTACATTGTATCTTAGGATATAACAATGTATGTTCTTTAAAACTGATCAAAATACAGTTCTGGTTTTACTTTACTTTCCTTCTTGTTATTAACAAGCTCCATGTGTTTATGAATGGTCACATTTTCAATGGCAAACATTCCAAGTATTTTGCAGGCCCAAGAGTACTGGAGTTGATGAATTATGCTATTGTATTTCGGGACATGGCTGTCCCACAGGGAAAATAAAATATCTGAGAATCATCCTGGCTTCTTCCCAGCTTCCTGAGGGAAGTGGGAGAAGAATCACGTCTGGACAGCCCCATTGGGCATGTAGAGCTCTAAATTAGAAATGCAGAAGGAGGTGGGGCAATCTAAGGACTCAGTACAAGTTCACAGCCACAGCCTTTGTGCATCTTGCTCCTGCTAAAGGCCTGCAAGGATCCAAAAGAAAGGCAAATAGATGGGGTGCTGCTTATCCTAAGTCCCCAGTTCAGGAAGACTTTCAGGGTTCTCTCAGCACAAATTCAAGTCTCACAGCTGGAACTCCACCAGCAGTAAAGAAAACTAACACCTTGAGAAGATGCCACACGCCCTCTTCATAAGAGCTTCCAGTTTTGAGCACATCTCTGGGTCCTACAACCTCATTCCTGCTCTTAATGGCACAGATGGCACATCCCTGGAGCCAGCTGTCCTACACCAAGATATAGGAATAAAGTACTTGGTCTCAGAGCATGTGCAGCTCTACTGGCAAGCCAGGATGGAGTTTTCAGTGATGCCAACTTTTCTCATTAGTCATTTGGGCCACTTAGGTCTCTTTAATTGAACATCGTGTCCTCTGTTGAATAACAGTGAACCATTAGAATCTGTGTTGGTTTCTTACTGGATCTCTGTAATTTATATAAAACTTTTACCTTGCAACTGAGATTGATTATATCAGGCTGCTCTAGTTTTTAAGCTTCAGGGTTGATACAGAGCTCATGAATTAATTTATGCTACACTAATTATTTCCATACCCTTGATTTTCTACTAAGCTTAATTAATTTACAAGGTTGATAGCCTTTAAGTATGTGTGCACACATACAAATACACAAATATATTACATTTACATATGCAAATGCACATCACTTCTTGTGAAATTGTTTTTTCCAGCATTGTCTCATACTTATTTTTTTAATTACTTCACCTATATTAATATGAGTATCTTTTATATACCCAAGATGAAACCAGACTATTCAATCTCTAACTAAACCTTACTTAAAATTTCCTATGTGCTTGCAATTTTCATTTGTTCCTTCCTGCGCCTCTCTGTCTCCCCTCCTAAGGAAGTTTAGGTAAACATATTTGGAATATTTAATCTACTATAAAAATGGCATTATTTTTCTTTGCACCAAGAATGATGCTGTAATCAAGTTTGATCTTGTCACTTTAATTGTATGGTCCCGTGATGATGACTAACTTTCTGACACTGTATATGGAGCTATCAACATGGAGTCAAAAAGCTTGTTTTGTTTAGTCAGTACTTTAACAATGTAGAAATATCTGGTTTCCTCCAAAGGATCTATGCTGTGCTCCAGAAAATGTACTTGATATTCATCCATCATGTTTTTGGGTGTGATACATGGGTGTGTAATGCCTACCTGTTTTCTGTATAGACACGAGATTTTTGATAACTCTCTTTTTATCCCCAAGATAAGGGATGCCATGGTTCCNTTTTTTTTTTTTTGTGTGTGTGCTTGGAAACAGCTGTGGTAGAATAAACTGTGTCATTATTACCTGTGTCTTTGAAAGGGATGAAAAACCGCTGTCACATAACTGGCAATAGAGAATCAATAAATGCAAGAGAAGTTAACAGGAAATCCATTGTCTGATTTGTATCCAAGTTTCTTTTTGGCCTGTCAGGGAAGACAAATATCATGGATTGAATAAAGTTAGAAAGACAGAAATGGTTGGCAAGAGTAACAATATTATGAAATAGAGTAATATATTTTCAGGTAACTCATGTTTAGTGAAATATTGGCTGTATTTTAATCTGAAGTCACCTAAAATGGGATTTTAGGCTATCACAAGCAGAACAGTCAGGGAATTTTAGCTGAAGAGGTCAATGACCGCCTGCTGTCCTTTGCTTAGTTTCTCTTATGGGTTTGTTCCTTCATTAAATATATCATCAACATAGCGAAAAACTTCTCCAGAGATATGGTTGCTAAAGTTTCATGGGCAATACCATGGTAGGACTTTTTTCTTCATGGGGGCAGCTGGTTCCCAGTGTACAGCACACTGCTCTGGGAGAAGGCAAATGGGAATCTCGCTCCTCTGGCCAGAGATTTTAAAAATAAACAAAATAAAAAAGATGTTTGCAACACCATTTATAGCATGACAGGTACATTCTTTAGCCTCTAGCTCCAAGAATGGTTGTACCATGTCCAGAGCTACAGCACCTAATAGGTGTGACCTAGTTCAAGGGCAATTGTTAGCCACCACTCTGCAGTGTTCTTCTGAACAGGACAAACAGTTGTAAGGCACACACATTTTGGACACAACGTGATGTTTTCTGAGAGAATTGGATGATTTTGAAATTTCGCTGCCAGACTCTCAATTGGTTTGATACTGCTTTGACAAGTTACTTGGTCTCTCAGTGATGGTAACTGTTTTCCTGAGCACATGTAGGCAGAAAATATATCTTCTATTCCAAAGACCCAAACCAGCATGTTTTGGCATTTTGATTGCTTTGACCTCATAATTTGTGTGCATGTATGTGTGTGCGTGTGTGTATGTAACACATGTACATTACATTATGTGCTAGTTCCAGTGCAATATAATGCAAAAAGAGACGTTTGAATAGAATATAACATTGCAGTAAGTGTATGTGGAAAAGCTAGAAAAGACAAACTTTTAAAGATTTAACTAAAAATCCCCCAACACGCATATAGCAAGAGGGATATTTTTCAATGGTGCCTGTGCATTTATCTAGTTTGTGTAATGGATTCTTTTACCCTCTCCTTTTTTAACATATTTTAGCTTTATTTTGATTTCCTCAGATTTCAAGGGATTGTATCTGAGGTACCCTTTCTTTGCATCATTTAGAGGGAAGAAGAAGGAAAGTGTCCTACCCTGTAGGTTTGCCTGCCATGGTTAAGAGAAGAAATCCCAGTGACAGCAGGGCCGTCAGTGGCTGGAGGTGCAGGGGTACCAATGTCACCTTTTCAAACCAAAGCTTTCTTCCTCTAGAGTCAGACACTTCTTCCCACAGTGCCTGCCTACCACAGGCCACAGTCCTGAGAAGTGTAGGCACCCCTGATTTATGTAGGGAGTTGTTCCCCCCACCACCAAAAAGTGTGTCTCCAGCCTACAGCAGCTTTCAGTTTCTTTTGGAACTGTATTTGGGCAGGGACATGTGTGCCTCTGATTGGATAAAATTTTTCTGTGTTGTGATTAAAGTTTTGTATATGATTTTTGTTTTCACATTGTTTTCATGTGCCTCAGGGCTGGCTGAATTGTCTCACAGCCTGTAACATGGGGCTTAACTCTTCTATTCAGGCTCAACATATATACATATATTGTGTAAGCAATATAATTTACTGAATTTCATATCTATCTTGATCATTTGGGAAAATGTATCATATTCCACCTTTCAACAAAATGACTTCTCTGTTTGTCTTCACTTACAGTCATCAATTGGTGCTCAGTTTTAAGGAACACATTGGAACTGATTTTCTATAATGTTTTCTTGGGCAAGAGAAGGGTTTTTCACCAGTTTAAGCATGACTCAGTGTTTGGTAAAGATTTTTATAGCTGAGGTTTCTGGCAGTATTAATTAGAGCCAATTATAATGTGATAGACAGGTTTTGCCAGTTTAAAATTCTTAACAGAACTCCCTCTGTCTCTTAAAAACCAAATGGAGGTTTTGATTGCATTTGCATGCCTGAATTATTAGACTTCTTGAATGTTAGACTCCATGAATATAATAGGAAATACAAAAATTAAATAATCAGAAGTTTACTTCAGCATATAACCAGATGTCCATATATGTGTATATAACAATAGGAATGAAACCATATTAAACATAATAAATATTTTGGGACTATTCTCCATATCATTGTTGCTAACAATGATTTTCAATCACAGCTTAAAATGTTCTGGTCAGACTTTCTATTATTAATACTTAAGTTATTTTTCCGTTATCGCAGTTGGTTATTTCATGTTTCTGTTTGATTGGAGTTGGTGCTAAGCTATTAGTTGGAAGAATAAGTATACTTTTAATGAAGTATTTTCTGTCATTATCTGCTCCAGTAGCTTCCTAGATCCCAAACAAAGACAATTAATTAGTGTTTCGTTTTCTCTCTGGTCCAATAAATATTTTAATCAAACAGAAGGAAGAAGAGCCAGCAAGAAAAATTCAAAAATCAGCCAGCATACCTCCTTAAAGTACCTCATTACTTTGGTTATTTTCTCCACACATAGCTTCTTCATTAAGACCTAGTGTTGCAGGGTTTTTTGAAACAGATGTCAAGAACTATTTTTTGTGTAAAATTGTTTTCTGGCCAACCCTACCACTAAATTACAGCTTCCAAAATTCACTTTCTTAAATTAATCTTCAACACTGTCTTATCATAATGTCAGCAAGAGAAAATGTGAGATAGTTATCCAGTGAATCTTAATATACTTTTCAAGAAAATACAGAAAATACATTTTTTTCATATGCAAAGACATGTTCTTTAACAATGTATGGCATGTACCGGGGCCACACAGTGACTGACATGTAGCATGCTATGTATGCTTTCTTCATGTTCTAAATGAAATGACTACAACAAAACTCTTGTTAGACAGCATATGTAGGCATAACAAGAATTATTCTAAACCAGTTTTTTGTGCAAAATCAGTGGAACTCAAATGACCAAAACCAGACTCATCTACCTTCCTTAATTAGACATTATATTATTACAATTATTGTTGATATTATTATTATTATTATCCATTGCTAATTATTGCATCATCTTAAACATGGCTCCTCTGCTAATTTGACTTTGAAGTTTTTGTATCCTGACCTTTTGCACAATTTCTGGGGTTTCCAAATCATGTTGAGTGCAGACATTGACTGTTGTTCCTGCTTCACCCTATACAATGCAGTCCATTTCATTATATTCCATGAATGCCATCACCAAAAGCCTCAGTATACATAGACAAAAGCTGGAATAATTAGCCCTGTGCTTCTTCCACACTTTTCAGTCTCCCAGGGCAGATCTATTTCTTTACTTCTCTTGATTCCTTGCAGATGCAAGGAGTAAGTAAGTTTTTGTATGTCAGTTCTTCGTTAGTATAATTCACTTACTTCATCCACTATTGGTACTATTGGTACTATTGGTTTTCAACATGTGAACCACTAAATCAGCTATAGAAACTGATATCAGTACTGATTTTTCATGGTCTCAAACCAAAAAATTACAGTTTTTCACAGAGTTTATTCTTTATGACATTAAGAAACATGGGCATTTACTTTTTGAGATTTTAAATAGCAGGCCTGACCAAAAAATCTGATCTATTTCTGATCCTGTCCTTGGTTTATATTTCTGAGGCTTTTTAAAAACTCCTTTCTTCTTTGACACACATGAAGTGGATGCATTCAGGAGTATCAGATCCTTGGTTTCAGCTTTGTATTGAAACACCCATTTCTTTCTGCAAATACCTTCAAAAGTGCTCTCAGTTCCACTGGTCCAGTTGCTGCTATATGCTTGATGCACATCATCATGGAAATCACATCTACAAGACAAAGCCACTTCACTGTAGAAAAAGAGAGCTGGTGTTCACCTGGTAGCAGAGAATTTTTTTGAAAATATCAGGTAGAGCTTAAATAGAGTATTATTGGTTCTACACTCATAACCTGCTCATCATCACAGTCCAGTAGTGCCCATGGTCTCCTTCAGTCAGATGGCTCACTGAAAGATCTCCTGAGAGCACGACAACACAGTGGAGAACGAAGGTAGGAAAATGTGCAGTTTGGTTCAGGTTCTGGAGGCAGTATAGATACAGTGACAATTACTGCCTGATTGAAGCTTTCAGGAATACCCTAAAGGGGCACGATAATAATTCTGCCCCTATAGAATCTAGGACCCTAACTTAACCACTTAACCACTGGTGTTCCTCCCATCTCTTAGACTGCCTTTGTTTCTTGTACTTTCATGCATATTTGACTATAAATCCTAGTGTGAAGCCCACATAAAGAAACCTCCTCTTTCTCTATCATGTGCAGCACGTGAACACATTGCGCCTGGACATTGGGCATTCACCACTGGTGTACCTATATCCAGAAATCTATAGGACTCACTGATTCTATGCACTCTGTAACACAGATGTGGACTTTGCATTTGTCCTTCTCTCAAACATCTACATGAATTATTCCAGCCTCACCTGCCCCATAAACTTGAACCAAGAAGGGTGAAATGCTGTTCTGCAGCAGATCTCCTTGTTGTCAATCTGCAGTCAAGGATGGAAAAGACTGGCAGAAAAAGCCCACGCAGACCTGAGGGTCAGACTGCACCCATAATTGAGCATTGTCTTGCATTTTGTGGTTTTGCTCCAGAGGCTTTCCATGCTTTCCCTGAAGTAAGACTGTTAATTTACTGCCTGCATTACTTCAAAGGCTAAGAATAAATCAGGCTCTCCTGACTGGGCTGCAATCTCAAATTCAGTATGAAAGTGCCACAGCTGAGAATTTTTACCCTTCACAATGATAATTTCACTCTTCCTTCATCTCTCTATTTCATTTCATTTTGCAGACCAGCCTCTTTAAATAGTACAAAGCCACCACTTGCAAACACACTCCCTTCCCCAAATGTAAGGGGCTTTTGTCATCTTCCCTCAATATTTCATCAGCCTGCCCCAACAGTAAGAGCAGTATGAGCACTGCTCTGCGCCACTCTGAGCTGCAGAAGCAGTGCTGGGGTCACCTGGATGCCATTCTCACCAGACACAGCTTCCTTACCTCAGCCAGTCAAGAATTCACCAAGGAGTTCTGTAAATCTGTCATGCTATTTGCCACTCTTAAGGAGTCTTCTGAGGTATGTCTGGCAGGACTACAAAGAGCAGTGAGATCTGAAGCCTGATTCATGAATTTTTGGGTGGTAAGTTGAAAGAACTCCATACTTCTAAAACTAGGTTGGCTTCTTAACAAAACCTGTCATAACTGTGTTCTGACTGCAGCAGTTATGTCCTCTGAGAAAAAAATAAACAACAACAAAACCCCAACATATTTTTGGATGCATTTATTGGTGTCTCTTTCCTCTTCAATGTGTTTTTCCTACTGTTTTCCATGCAGATCACTAAGCTGTCTAGGATTATGCTTTAGGCAAGACAGACCATTCTTCCCTGAGTTAATTCCCCTCAGTGACTTCAGACCTTCCATGGATTTTTCTTCACCACTTTAAGAGAAAGAGCTGTACTGGCTTCTATTAAAAATACTAAGATTCTCCTGCCACCATCTAAGATCAGGAATTGAGGCCTGATGTATGGGAATGAGCCAGTGCTTTAATCTCACCATGGTTGCATCCCATGCTGTTCCACTCATCCCTATTCTTCTCTGAGTCCTGAAGATATTGTCTTGGTCTCTTTATGCTTTGAGGTTTGGTTGGCTTCCTGCAGTAGACTTAGTCTGCTAAGAGGACATTTCAGGAAAGTGAAATGCAGCATGTAGGAAGCTTAAGATATCTGGCTTTTGGGATGCTATACAGATTGCCATGTCCTGACCACGTGAAAAAAATATTTGTAAGGCTGTGAGAATTTGAGAGAAAAGAGATAAACAGGTGCAGGAACTCTTAAACCTCTTCTTTTACATGTTTGCAATATTCAGCCCATTGCAGGCTGATTTCTCTGGAAAAATTCAGGCGCCATAGTAATGTAGTAATCAAATATTAATAATAATTGAAAAATTGAGAGAAATAGAAGACAGAAGATGTGGGTGAGTGTTTCCCACTATAAGAAACCTGGTGACTGACTTTTTTCACTGATGTCCCTACCATGATGTTTTTAGAATGAATTCATTTGTTCCATTTACACAACTGTCCATCACAAAGAACTCCTGTACTAATAAATCCCTGCCTCTCAAAAAAGATAAGATGTATCTGTAATATAAATAATACTTGAGGTGAGTTAAAGCAACAGGAGTTTAAAAAAGGAAATTAAGCCAAGGGAAAACTTTGAAAGTGTTAGAACAGCAATCAGCATTGGAAGACTCATCGTATGTCTGGGAAAAATTGATAAAATGGAAAAGAGTCTGTGGATTTGGGTTTTTCCTGTCAGATTTACTTCAAGCAAGCTTTCAAAAATTTATCACTACTGGCAACAATAGGAAACTATATTTCATTTTGTTGTTAAAGCTGCTATGTTGCAGTCAGTGCAATGAGCATTATTTTAAGCTTCCTTTCAGAGCACAATGTTTTTAACTCTGTGGTATATGATTACAAGAGCAGAGATTGCATATCTCTTTACGTGTGTATATGAAAGCAGGTGAGCATGTTGTCAGGGGTGTGGTAGTCCCAAAAGACCTCTCCAACAAACCTAGGATAAGCAACAGAAATACCATGGTCTCAACTGTAAAACAGAGGTACCCAATTAGCTCCTGTGCTTTTCAGTGTTGTGCAATAGAAGTGGATTATGTAGCTAATCTATCCCCAGAACAGAAATGGGAATAACATAATGTAATTCTCATCTTTCTCTGCCAAAATACCCTAGTTCTTAAGTTTCCACTTCCTGAGTTCCAAGTTACTGTTTACAGCACAAACCCTGAAGTGTTCCCATCTCAAGTTCCCCAAATTTGAACTTCCATGCTGTAACTGTACTAACACTCTGCTCCTAGAGTCACTGTCCTCCCAAGATTCAGTCACAGAAGGGACCTTGACAGAGACCTCTGGAGTTCATCTTGTCCAACCCCTCATTCAGGCAAGGTCCCCCAGCAGGTTGCTCAGGACCATGTCCAGACAGCTTTTGAGTATCTCCAAATCTGGAAAGTCCACACTCTCTCTGGGTAACCTGTGCTTGTGCTGAGGCACCTTCACAGCGAAAAAGTGTTTCCTGATGTTCAGAGGGAACCTCCTGTGTTGCAGTTTGTGCCCATTATCTGAAAAGAGCCTGGTTCCATATTGTTTGCACCCTTCCTTCAGGTATTTATGTAAATGGATTAAATCCTCTCTGAGCCTTCTCTTCCCAAACATGAACGGTCCCACATTTCTCAGCCTTTCCTTATATAAGCAATATTCATGTCATTTAATCATCTTCATGGTACTTGACTTGACTCTTTCCAGTACCTCATTTGCTCTCTCATACGGGGGAGTCCAGAACTGGACCCAAGACTTCAGGTGTGGCCTCAGCAGCATTGAGGAGAGGGGAAGGATCAGATTCCTCGAGCTGCTGGCAACACTCCCCCTCCTAATGCGGCCTAGGGTCCTGTTGGTCACCTTTGCCCGAAGGACACATTGCTGGCATATATTCAAGCTGTTGTCCACCAGGACCCTCAGGACCTTTCTTCACAGTTATTTTCTTTCTGGTCAGACCCCAGCATGTACTGGTGCACACCCTTCTGACCACAGGGCTGCATCATCTTCCTCACCACAGTCCCTACATTCGTCCCATTATCATTTCTCACCTCTCAGCTTCTGCTCCTCCATAGACCTCCCTCCTTCCCTTCTCTCAGCCCCCATCCTCTGCCCACGTGTCTACTGTCTGCAGTTGCTCTGCAAATCTCTTTCTTTCTATTTTTAAATAACTGACAATTCTTCCTTCCTCCCCCATCCCTGGACTCGGATTACTCTCCAGCATCCATTTGTCATTGATCCCACCTCCATTCCTGACTTTCCCTACAGGAAAAACAGAAGCTGGATTCAGGCTTCAGCTATCAGAAATCTGAATACATCCTTTCCTCTGAATACATCCAGTCTGGATGTATTCAGAGGAAAGAAAAAGAGCAGCTTTCTTGGGGAACAAAAAAAAAAAAAAAAAGAAAGAAAAAGAAGGGATGATGTGTGATAGCCTGTATTATACAAGCAGGCAGTATCTTTCGCAAAATAATAATTATTATCATCAAGGCAGAATCTGTACAAAACTGACTGGAACCCTTTCAATTACAAATGAATGCCAACACAAAGTTTGAAACACTCAGAGATTTAATATGATTTTATTCCTTTTGTCCTGTATTTATTCCTACAAATAAGTATTAATGCACTTGGACAAAAGTGGGAAACATTGCAGTATTTTTAGCCAGCTTTTCTTTCAGTCTGAAGCAAATCATGTCAGTCTCTTAAGCAGGGTTAGCAGATGTACTGTGTTACCTACTTCTGCCAAATGAGTAAATCCCTCATCCCTGCAATTCACTTTTTCTCCAGCAGTCCACCCAAGAATACTGCATTTTACATGAAAACAAAGCATTCATGAAGGCAAACTCTCCAAAAATTTAGCGTTCTTCGGTTTCATTACATACTCCAAAAAATACAGATACTTTTCATTCAGCTGGTATGTTACTTCCATTTCAGTTTAAAAACAGGATCATTTTCCAGACAAAAATAATCTCTCTTAAACCAATTGGCTTAAGAAATTTAAAATACAGAATTCAGAAAAAGTGTGTTGCATATGGTTGTGATTAGAAAAGAGCTTTTTCATCAAATTCTATTAAAAAATGCCATGGTGGGCGCAGGACTGTCAAGCATAAAACAGCCAAGGAAATTCCCCAGAAAACCAGCAAATTTCACAGAGCAGTGCTGTCAGATCACAAGACTGAGTGAATTACATTATATAATGAAAGGGCTGTTTGAGCCTTTCTCTTTTTGTGTTTTTCTTCTCTTGTGCAGGCCTAAGAAATGCAGAAGGCATTATGGAAAACAGAGGAGAAAACATGCAGGAACAGACATGATGACTTGGTAAATGTCTGCAGCTTGAGCTCCTAGCAAACCTTCAGAGCGGAGTGAGAAAGAGGCAGTGACAGGGAAAAGACTGAGGGACAAGATATGCTTGTAGTTGACAAATATATGTGACTTAGGCATATGTCGTGACTGAAACCAAGCAAGTAGATAAAATCAGCAACAGATGATATGCAGATGAGAAAGAGGTAAGAGAACTTGGGAAGGCTTGACAGAATAAGTAATACAGAGGTTGCGATCTGGCTGCAGAGGCACAAATTAATTCAGAAGCCAAAGACCAAACAGAAATCAACATACGTACCTTTCCTCATGTAGTCACAGAAAAAAAATTGCTGACTTTTATAGGAGACTAAATCTCCTTCATTAGATGAAAATACATTGAGTGTTTTTGCAATATTTTCTTTATGCTTTTCTGTCTTTAATTTTAGATTGAAAATGTTTACAAGGCGTTTCTTTGTCTTCCATTTTTTCATGTCTTCTTTCTTCATGTAAACTCCACTGAAATGAGATCTTTTAAAAATTAAAATACTGTTGGCTATTTGACATGAAGAAAACAGTTATGGAAGCAAACTTGTTACAGCATTTGATTCATCCTAAATCAATACGTAAATGAGATTTTTAAAAAATCTTTTGATTTCTAGATACTCCCCATTCCCTGAGATCTATTTAACTTTATATCATGGTTGCCGACTGAGCTTTCCAGTATGAATGCCTGTCATCAATCTGGATGATGCTCTCTTCTTCTCCTACACCCTGCTTTTAAAATAGAAAGTGTGATGATTGGGAAGAAGTAAACAATTCCAGTAATCATAGTCTCAAAAAATCTCACGTCACAAAATCAGTGCCAGTAACATCCAGAAACATGCATAACCAGCACAATGACTGTGTACAAGACCATTTTAAAATCCGAAGGTTTGTGTGTGTTTGGTGCTTGTGAAAAGGAACACTGGCAGTGTTTGTCATCTTCCATTTCTTGATAGAAAGGTTTCATGGCAGCAAATGGAACACATGAGTCTTAACAGTGACTGACCCATTCTTGGATGCTGATTACCTGCTGTTCCCATCTTGGGAACAAGATCACCTTCAAACTGAGGCTATAAAGACAGGTTTTTCATTTTCACCAGCATTGGGCATCTGAGCCTCTTCAGCATAATGTGGACATTCCCAGAGCTGCAGGCCTGCTGTGGTGATCCACAATACAATACAGCTGCTCAGAATCGCTCAAGAGAAATAGCAGCAGAACTCTGGAATATACAGCACCCCTTATGTATTTGCTTCACCATCACAATAGTGTGCTTTGCCAGTGGTTGAGAATAAATTCTGTATACTTGATGCTTGAGGAGTTCCTGTAACGGGACACAGACTTCCATACATGTTGATTTACAGCCTCAGAATAATTCTTTGGGCAAGGAAGGGACAAATCTTCCATTCCCTGAACACTGTGCTCTGCCCTCTTGCCTTGTGAGGAGACACACTGGCTCCTTGGAGGGAGAATCACCACTCCTTGTGGGTGGCACACAGCCCAGAAGCTGAACTGCAGGACTTAATCTAAACACACCAACAGCCTCTAAAGGCTTTGAAAACTAATCTGCTTCTTCCTCCTCAGAGAAAGCTTTAAGGGAAAGGTAATAAATTACAAAAACATATAACAAATGGGGACAACATAGCCTTTTTTAAGATTATGCTTTTCTCAGCACATCTGCTTTGAAACCCAGGTTCAGGAGCAACACTCAGCACATCTCTTTGCTGCCCATTGCCTTTTTCACAATTACAGTGTTCTGCTGAAGAACTGTTGATGTATGTTTCATTTTCCCCATTACTTCACTTCTATGAGGACAAATATGAAATATTCATATGAACGTTAGGAGGTTAACAAAAGAGTGAATTTGCTATTTATCAATATGCATAATTGAGGAAAGCAGTCCCATAGCTTGTCATTCATCTGCTTCAACTCCATCAGCTGTGATTCAAGATGTCATACCTAGTAACTGAAAAAGCCAATTACTTTAGAGTTTAAACAGTCAGAGATTCAAAAATCTGAAATGCTGTGTCATAATGTAGGGGTTAAAAAAATAGTGGATGTATCTGGAAAGCTAATGTTTTAAACTGTTTGACATAATACTGAAGAAATATTTGAAACTGGGTCATGAAGCTTGACACTTGAGTGCCAAACGAGTTTAGTGTCCAGAAACTTCTGTTTTATAGTTTTGGATCCTTTCTTGTTTCATAATAGGGTTTTCTAATGCCTGTTCAGTGGCCTGTATTACTGTGAAAGATGCTGGAACGGTCCTACTGCTTTGCTCATTGTTTAATTTATGTGCACTGTGTGGTATGTCCCACTATAAAAAATGTGTCTCTGCTTCAAGGCAAGAGGGTTTCTCTTTGCTTTTTAGTGGCTGCCTTGCTCCAGACTGAGAAGAGGCCTCCAGAGAGGAGGAAACACTGCTTCCTTCAGAACTACCCAGCACAAAAAAAAGCACAGGGGTGTTTTCTGTTTTTTTGGTTGTTTTTTTGGTTGGTTCTTTTGCTTATTGCAAGGGGCACCACAGAGGTGTTGGGAGGCTGGAGAGACTGGAGAGAGGAAGAGGGGTAAAGTCTCTTCTGTGCAGCATAAGACAGGCTCAGGCCAAGGTTAAGAGCTGGCTGCAAAGAAGGGGTGTTCTTAGGAACGCAAAGTGGTTGTGCATGGTGTGCTCATCCCAGTAAGCTGCTGGAGAGGAGCTGGATGGCAAAACACAGCAGAAAGGGCTCTCTGTGCCCACAGAGTGCCAGAGAAGGAATCGGGTTCTGCACCAGAAGCAGTGTTTGATATTTTTGTCCACTAATGAAATCCGACTTAAAAGTTCACAGGAATTTGACTTTTTGGTAACACCTTCACGGGAATACTTCTGCCTCAAACTGATGCTCTGCCGTGGCTAATTTACTTTCTGTTCCTGGCGTGCATACTCATGAAACTGCATCTCCATTATCAAGAGTTTGATAATAGGAACATTTACTTGTCAGCTGAACAAAGTAAAATGATTCAATGGATGTGAAAACTGACCATGTTGTAAATGTAAATAAGGGCTGCAGAGGTTTGGTGCACTGCTGTCATTTTGTGCCTGGCCAGCTGTAACCATAAAGGGAATATTTGTGCAGAAGTTCTGTATTCACAGTACAAAATTAAATCTGAATGTACCTGTCCTAAAAAATAAAATAGTCTTCTCTTATTTTCTTTGCCAGAAAATCATGAGGAACAATTCTGCCTCCGAGAAGTTGATCTCCCCTGAATGGCAGGAAGCTAAGGCAGGCTAAATGAGTTCAGAAAGTGTTAGCTATTTTAACAGTGGAAAGAATGGAGGGAAGGCAGCAGTGGTGGGCAGCAGGAAAAGTGTGGTGGAAAAATGGTGCAGTGAAAGAAAGGACAGATCTGAGGCATGTAAACATCCACAGATAGGAAGAGGCTTGTACATGCTCATTGTACAGTCATCCTCCCTGGAGAGGTTCAAGAACTGTCTGGACACAATCCTGTGCCATGTGCTCTGGGATGACCCTGCTTGAGCAGGCAGGTGGGACCAGATGACCCACTCAGGTCCCTTCCAACCCGACCCATTCTGTGATTCTGTGATTTTTGCCTGCTGGCATATCAAAAGGTGTGTGAACTGTGAAGGGGTGACAGTGACATTGTAATACCTGGCTGCTTGGAAGACAGTGTGCAACTGCTCATTGCTATTGGCGATTGTTTCAGTTAAGCTTTCCTTTGAGCTCAGGATAACTTAAACTCCCGCATTTATGGGTTCTCAAATGGGGTGCTCCTTAGCACAAAGGATCCTCAAATGGGATGTTCCTAGAGACTGTCAAAAACCACATCACTGCAATAGGTCATCAAAACTGAAACAGTGTAATGAAAAATCGTACCTGTGCAAGCATTTCTCCAGCACAGTACAGCCAAATATGCATTTTGCTATGTCTTCTGACAGAATTACTGTCTCTGTCACAGAATTATTGGAGGACAATGAAGTTAGGAACAAGGAACTGAGATGAAAAGGGCTTAAATTCTTTATGCTACAATAATATTTTCTCTCCTTTAACTAATTATTTCTCTATATGGTCAAGAATATCCTTTTTCTGTCTGTACTAATGCTAAGGACTCCAACAAGAGAGCTGCATATTCCAAGTTCCTTTTTCATTTCCTTTTTGAAGATAGCAAAGGACTGAAACATGTTAATTAAATATTTGGCATCAGACATCTTGTTAGGGAAAATGGGGAACTTTTGACAGACAAAACTCAATCTCTCTACAGAGAGAGCTTTTTGTTCAGAAGTGCACAGTTTTCTCATTTCTTTCTTTCTCTTGTTATTCAAAAATAGAGCTGCAGAGCCATAGAAGAATTTCATTTGAAAGGGTCTCTGGAGTTGTGTAGTCCCACTCTACCTTTGCACAGAACTAAATTAAAAGCTACATGGTGTTGCTTAAAGCCTTGCTCAGGGGACTTTTGAAACATTCTAAGGATGGTGACTGCAAAACCTTTCTGGATGACCTGACATTTACAAAGATACATAAATAATTTCTGTATTTACAGGAAGTGGAATAAATAATTGCACACTAATACTGTCACCACCACCATTTTATTATTTTTCTGATTCTTATTGCTTACTTAACTAAGCATACTACTATTATGATATATGAAAAAATTTGAAGATTAAAACTGAAGTCATGTTTTTTTCTTTTTTAAACAAAATGAGATGTATCTATGTCTTAGCTTTTACAAGTCTTCAGCTCTGCTTGGAAGAGAATTTTCCTCATAGCAGCATGGGTCCCAGTGACAGATGGGCATTTTTTGAAGAGCCTCATATTTTCCAGACTTCTAGCCAAGTAGCCAGCTCTTTTTCTTGCTGATGGTCCTGATAGGCCATCATTTGTCCTTGCATGTGCTCTACATGTTCATTTTTTTCTGGACAAGGGGCAAAGTCTTCAGTCAGTTCCTTCCACCCTAGCCTGTAAATAGAACACTTGTCCAGTTCTCTGGAAAAGTTTGTAATTTTGTATTGTAACTTATTTTATTTCAATAACATATTTTACACTTTTTCTGGTTTTTTCTGCACTGGTTTTATGGGTATGATACTTATCAACACCAAACCCAGGGATGACAGGATACCATACACACACAATAGATGACTCCTCTCATGTTTACCTGTAGAGATTAAAATACAGCTCTTGAACAGATATTCTACTTTCTAGACAATCAAGACAGGCTTTTCTCCTGTCAGAAAAACCTTTGCAGCTGGAACTCTCAAATAGCTGAAATTCTGTTTCCTGACAGAAAGAGCAGTGTCTGGAATAAGAAACAGTCCTTCGGAGTCTGTCTGAGATCCTGATGGAAGGTTTCCAGGTGTATGCTGACCTGGATGTGCCATGATTTGAGCAGGAAGGGTTTGCATGATGTATGACTACTTTCCCATCCTAAAAAAAAAATAAATTCAAGCCTCAGCTGGGCAACACTCTATTGAGTTATAGATAAACAACCTTATTTTCATTACAAACAGAATAACCACACAGCGCTATCTCTCATATTTTTTCAGGTAGGTCATTTCAAAAGTACTTAATGATCCTGACACAAAGATTGAACTGTAAAATGACATGAAAAGTTATCAGACATAATTGGATACAAGATGTCTTCTGACACTGGAAGCTTGCAGGCCATTAAGCTGTGAATTCCAGACACTCTTTGTGACATCCATCATGTGCTAAACAACATGTTCTACTTGGGCTGCATATGATCTGTTGAGATGTGTTAAAAGGGCCTGAGAGCTGGCAGCTGAAGGCACCTTAGGTAAAAGGGAAAAAGAAGTCAATAAAGCTGACAACGTTTTCTATCTATAAAAATTAGGCTACTAATGCAAAAAGCTTTTTGAAAATGCAGGTTGTTGAAGTTTATGTTTTTTGCTGGGCTTAATCTGACTCCAAAAAGGATTGCTAAATCATTGAAGATTGTGGGGTTTTGTGATCTGCTATCTATATGCCATGTAAAAACAAATTTGTTCATGAAGGTCACTATGTTCTCTTTTCCTGGAATTAAGAACAAATTATTCAGTTTATGGATGTTAGCACCTCCTTTACTAAAGAATTGCTACCAATGCTTATTCTTTATCTTCAGGCAATTGATCTTCATGTGGCATCTCTCTCTCAGACATTTTTCACTCCATTCTCCATTCTTGTGAGAGATGAGTTTCCTTCCTCAGGCCTTGTCAACATTTAGATTGTGAACATGCAGATTCTGTTAGTGTATCAGGTTAGAAAGCTACATGAAGTTTTCCTTTTTATTTGACAGAACAATCAAGTTGTATAATTTTAGAAGAAGACATGAATTCTGTCCCAACCACCTACATTTTGGCAGAAATCCTGATGTCAAACAGGCACTCTGATTTGTGTCAAGATTGTTGTTTGCTTTGTACCATATGGAGAAAATTCAAATAATTTCACTTTGTAGGCATTTGATAGTTCTTGCATATTTTGCAATACTGATTCAGTGCAGAAAAAAATGCCTAATTAATATATTAAGAGGGGAAAGGTACATAATTATTGGAGTTCTATTATCTGTTATTAACTTAGTCCCATTTTTCTGTTCCTCTTTTTGAATATTATTTAAAATATTGCATATTTGAAAATCATAATATTCTTTTTTTTGTTCTGTAAGTTAGTAGAAAGAATGTGAAAAAGCATTGGTCAGACCTGTTGAGATTACACTTTCCATTACATATTTTACAAATATATATTTTAACAATTAACATCAGTTATCAACTAGATTATGAGAAACAAATAAAAAATAATTGGCTGAAAAAGTTCTGCAGTACTTCATTTCTCAGGATTTTAATAACCATTTTCATTTTCAATTTGTGCTTTATTATAATGCTTTCAATATCCTAATCCTTCAAAAGGAAATAAAGATGCATAAGATATAAAAACCATTAAGATTCTTTTTTCTTTGAAAAATATCTCAATTCACAGTGAAATCAAGGAAATGATAAAATGAACCTTTAGGCAAATGCTTAAAATCAATTTGGTTGGAAGGTGCACAACCAAAAATGTATGCATCTATTTCTATGAACAGAACTGTAGAATTTAAAGCTACGTGATATCAAGTTCTGGTGCTTGAATTTTCTTATTTTAATAATCTATGAAAAGATTCCTTCTTTAATATAATAATTTCAGAAAGGGAGTCTGCAGAATTAGGACAAACAGCCAATTATGAGACGCATGCACCTCGATTTTGTTCAGTAACCATTCCATATTTTCTTGTTGGGAAAGTCAGGCTCTGCTCTGACACAATAAACATGTGCTCAAAGAAACCAGTCTTTGAGCTCTTCTATTTTCCAGTGGCAATGCTAGTTCACAGGAGCTGTTCCAGCTGATAGGACCACTGAAACACAGTGCATGTCAATCAGAATTTATTCCCACCCCACCTTCTCTGAAGAGTTCATTGAAAAAAATCAGGTCAGAAGAGATGATACAGAGCCAAGAGCCTCCTTATATACAGCACCCAGAGGTGTTGCTTCTATAGCACTCAGTTGTTGACTGTTCAGGACAATTTTAATTTTTTATATGCTGCTGAGCATACAAGGTACAACTGAGGCAGAACAGAGCCAGGTTCATGGCTGGTTGTTTATGCAACTATTTGAAAGGTTCATGCTTTGCATCACATATTGCATCTATAAAGCAAGCCTTGAGAAAATATATTCCATAAAAAGACTTTTACTAGTACAAGCTGAAGGATGGTAAAAATAAGAAAGCTGTTCCTCCAGTAAGTGAACAGCCAAATACAAACCCTTCATTTCCTGGCTTTTGTAATCTCCGTTCCTTTTGCCTTTCTCCTTGTTTCTGCTGAAGTATCCAATGTGGTGCTATATGGCATGTCAGCCCCTCTTCTCATGTCTCTTCATAAATGGAATCTTCCCAAATCAGATTTCCCAGCTCTTCTGTCGTGGTTTGACCCTGGCCAAATGCCAGGGACCTACCATGTTTGCTTTCTATGCTCTCTTTTGCTGCATTTACGCAGAGGAGAGGACTCAAACTAACAAACACACTGAACTCATGAGTTGAGATGAGGCAGTGATAGGGAGGGGACGCACGAGAAACATGAGCAAACAGGTGAGAGACTTAAGTTGCAAAGTGATTTATTAACCTAACAGAGTCGGAGGATAAATGAGAGGTAAAAATAAGCTTTTAAGACACCATTTCTTTACTCACCCCCCTTCCTTCTTAAGACACCGTTCCTCAGCTCACCCCCTCCCCTCCTTCAAACAACCAGCAGCTCCGGGTGGGGGGCAGGGTATGGGGCTCTTCCTTAGTCAGTCCATCACCACAATTCTTCTGCTACAAACACTGTTTCTCTGCTCACCCCTCTCCCTCTTAAGACACCATTTCTCAGCTCACCCCCCTCCCTCTTTCACACAAACCAACAACTCCGGGGTGGGGCAGGGTATGGGGGTTTCCCTTTGGTCAGGGTCAGTCCACCAGGGAGAAGAGTCCTCTACTCAGCCATGGGGTCCCTCCCACGAGAGACAGTCCTCTGAGAACTTCTTTGGCGTGGGTCCAATCTCACGAGCAGCAGCCCGGCCGAAATCTGCTGCAAACACGAGTGCTTGTCCGCGAGGTGCAGGCTCCCAAGCCCAGGCAAGGTTTTTTCCATCCCGAGGGCAAGGCTTTTCTCTCTCGTCCACAGCTTTTGCAACTCTCAGTCTCTGCTGGGACTCTCACTGGCTCACAGCTTCCTCCAGGCATCCCCCTGTTCTTCTGGCATGGGCACCTCCCCACGGGCTGTGGGTGGATCTCTGCACCCCCCTGGACTCCATGGGCTGCAGGGGGACCACCTGCTCCCCCCATGGTCTTCACCACGGCCGGCAGAGGGTTTTCAGCTCTGGCGCCTGGAGCACCTCCTCCCCCACCTTCTCCACTGACCTTGGTGTCTCCATGTTGTTTTCCCTCACATATTTTTTCCTCCTCCTCCTCTGGCTAAAAAGAAGTGTGTGCCCCTATTGTTTTGATTTCTTCTTAAATATGTTTTCACAGAGGTGTAACTAACATCTCTACTTGGCCCAGGTTTGGCCAGCAGCATGTCCATCATTTTCAGAGCCATCAGAGAGTGGCTCTGCTGGACAGGATGAAAAACGTCCAGAACCTTCACACAGGACACACAGGAGCCATCTTTGTGCCCCTCCCTACCCACTAGCAAAAACTGGGCCGAGTAAAACCACCACATCTTCCAACAGGTGTCTAAATCATTGTAGACCTAGTTGTCTTAAGTTTAGAGAGAGTTCTGCAGTTTAGATGACACATAAATACTATTGCTAGTGTTATTAATTTCAGACAGCTGAATGATATCACACTACCTAGAAAGTCATTTAGTTATCTTCCCTCAAGAGGAAATTATCTACACTACCTTACCAGGAGTCATAGAATATCCTTATTTTGGAAAGGACCCAAAAGGATCATCAAAGCCCAGTTCCTGGCCCTGCACAGGACAGCCTCAAGAGTCACGCCATGTCCCTGAGAGCATGGTCCAAATGCTTCTTGAACTCTGTCAGGCTGGTGCTGTGACCATTTCCCTGGGGAGCCTGTTGCAGTACTCAGCCTCTGGGTGAAGAACCTTTTCCTGATATCCAACCTAAACCTCCCCTGACACAACTTCAGGCCATTCCCTCGGGTTTTGTCACTGGTCACCACAGAGAAGAGATCAGTGCCTGCCCCTCTGCTTCCCCTCACGAGGAAACTGCAGTGAGGTCTCCCCTCAGTCTCCTCCAGGCTGAACAGACCAATTGACCTCAGCCACTCCTCATATGGCTTCCCCTCAAGGGCTTTCAACATTTTTGCTGCCCTCCTCTGGAAACTCTCTGACAGTTTAATGTCTTTTTTTATATGGCAGCCAAAACTACACACAGGACTCGAGGCAAGGCTGCCCCAGTGCAGGGCAGAGTGGGACAATCCCCTCCCTTGCCTGGCGATGCTGTGCCTGATGCCCTCCAGGACACAGCCCTGAGCAACCTTGCATAGCTATGAAGCTAGTTCTGTTTAGGATAAATTTAGACTAGAAGACCTCCAGAGGTCCTTTTCTACATGAATTTTTCTATAATTCTTACCATAGCACTTTAACATGGAAGACTGACACTGTCTGTATATGTGATATTAACAACATCATGCAAAACAGCAGTGTGGAGGGGGAGGACTGTTAAAGGGCCTTGACAACTGCATAGCAATTGTACCAACTGTGCAGGCCTCTCTTTTAAGGTGTGTTCAGATCAAATTCAAAGTTAATCTTCCTAATGTTGTTGTGTTCCTGGTATAGACATAACTATATTAAGGCTTGTAGTTAGGAAATTACAAGAGAGTAATGCAAATCTTTGCAGCTGCGGCATTCAGAATCATTTACTGGTTTATAATTACCGAAGTAAGCAATATGCCTTTTGTCAAATATTTTCAGCAATGATGAAAAACACATAAGCAAAAGAAAGGGGTTGAGGCTTTGAAGTCAGACAGCTCCTATGTACAGCATTTGTATAATGCTAAGAAACATATTGCTTCTCTAAAACAGATGCTATGGGGAAGAAAATAAGAATAAAAATAATCTCAGATGAGCAATACGAGAGCACTAGAATTGTGTGTTTGAAGCAAAAATTATCCCCACAAATACAGCAATATCCCCTTAACATTGTGATGTTTTATAATTCACTGTAAATTTGGATAGAACCCTTTTTTTTCCTTTTACATACACATAGGAACTGCTGAGGTTCAACCCTAGCTTAGTGTCATTAATAATTAGTAGGCAATGCTTTTGACACTTGAAGGCTGATTGTAGAGCATGTATTGGGCAGTAACTTTACCTGGGGTTCACAGATGTTCTGCATTATCTTCCCTTAAAAGGGTGCTGGGAGGACAGCAGGGAGAAGTGTGGTTTCTTTCTCTGGATTGTTATGGGGGAAAGGGGAGGTGGGAGTCTGCAGCCCAGTGTACACTCAGAAACTGCCGGGAAACAGAGGGCTGCTTCCTAGAGACCCAGGAGGTTAACAGTGCTGTCTACCACTGGAAATCCGATGAAAAGCAGGACTGGAAAGGTCAGTGAAAGGAGACAGGCAGAGGGGAGTCATGTTTATAGACCTTTTTGTTTGAAAGTTATTTTGCTCTAGTTGCCCTTGTACTAGCCTAGCATCTGTAAGTGCTGTAGGTGTTCAGAGGAAGAAAATGGTGCGTGTCAGAAGTCTGGCCAGCTCACATGTGGGTAAGAAACAGTGTCAATCCCTAATATAACAGTGTTCCACTGGATATCTCTGGAGTGCTGTGTGGTGCCTTGCTAGCAGGGAAGTCCCATCTGTATTGCACTCCATCATATCCATGGGAATCTTTCAAAATGTTGCTTTTGCCACAAGCAAGAAAGTAACCAAATGCATGAGCCGGAATGCAGTATTTGTGTGACCTTGTTCATGTCCTCTGAGAAGTATGTTCAACCCAGCCTGCAGGACAGAATTTATCACCTTTTCCGATGGAGTAAACGTTACCTTTGAATCTGCCTATAATCTTGCTCCAAAATCCTGTTTCCAACATACATATTAGTGAAATTAATTGTGTTTGCATTACTTGATAAATAATAAATTTCTCTATGCTAGTACGTAGAAAGAACAAAGAATTAGATTAAATCAAAGTTCCATTAGAAAGACATATCATTAAACCTAAATCTTTTTTCTTCCCTTGTTCCTCAAAAGCAGGATAAATCTCCAAAAGACCTCACTAATATGAGAGCTATTCAAAGACTACATCCTCTGAGAAACCATTTAAGCTTGGAATAAACAACAACAGATCATCTCAGCATCTCTCCTCTGGACTTGTTCCAAAAAGTCCATGTCCTTCTTGTGCTGGAGATCCCAAAGATGGACACAGTTTTCCTGGTGAGGTCTCACTGGATTGAGGAAAGGGATCTTTTATGTGTAGTTGTGATGCAGCAAAAGAGTTACAAATGTTAAATGGGAACTTTCAGCTTTGTATAAAAAGCATCCAATAAGTCTGTGGCATTGATAGGGTAGAGAAAAAAAAATCCTATGGAGAATGGCACTTAAAAGAGTGAAATACCAATACTTCTTATCTCAATTGGTTTACTGATACAGAAAAGAAGGATTATTGAGCAGAAATCAGCTGAAACCACAAGCAAACTGAGTTGAGATAATTTCCTTCTCTCCTAGGATTTTACTTTCTTCTAGAGCCTTGGGAGCAGCTATGATTTTTATCTTTGTATACATCTTGCAGATGTAAATATGTGGTGGGCTAGTCTTAGTTAACAACAAAACTCTCACCCAGCTGCTCACTTACTCCAGCGCTATGCTCCCAGTGGGACAGAGAAAATAAGAAAAAAAATAAGAGAAAAAACAGGAATGAGAAAACTCATGTGTGGCAATAAACAGAGGGACATTGCTTTCCAATTACTGATGCAGACAAAACAGACTTGCCTTGCCAAGAATTAATTAATTTCCAATCTTTTTTACTGATTTAGGTGGTAAGAACCCAAACCCCAAACACTGAAACAGCCTTTCCTCTCCTCTTTCCCAAGAAGAACTTAATTCCTTTCAACTCCATTCCTTTAGACTCCTCTACCCCACCCATATGCACAGGGGGATGAAGGATGCTCAGGGGGATGCTATGCACAGTCAGTAAATAACAGTAGCTTTATCCTCTCCTTCCTCTTCACTCTTTTCCCCTGCTCTGGCTTGGAGTCATCTGCAGGCTGACATGTGCATTTCTCTTCCACTCTGGAGCCTCTTCTTCTCATCTCTGCCACTCATGGAGCTCCCCACCACCAACACCTCAACACCTACATGCAATACAAAATATCAAGGACATGGAGAATGTTCTTTAAAGAAACGAAGACAGAATGAAGGATAATTGAGGTGGGAACAAAAGGCAAACTTTCTGATGAACAGAAGCTGCCTGAAAATTGTTCTGGACATTTGTATATCGGCCCTCTCACTGCCTCCATCTGAGAGCAATACCTTGCCAATAAGTTCTGCATTTCTCAGAAGCTGACTGCATTTCCCATGGCTTTGCTTCAAGTTTCCAGGGAGGAAAAAGAGGTTTGGGGATTTTTGGTATGCATTTGATCATATTAATCAGGTAAATCTTACTGCAGGGAGAGGGCTCTCTGTCCATCACTGGTGTCATCACTGCTGCAAATACAATGGCAAGTCACTGTGTCTATGGTGATGACACACCTGGCAGAGCTGAGCTGTGTGGCTCTGAAATAAATGAAGCATCCACTTCTACTCCTGTTGGGAAATCATGCCACTGTTTATAGCAATTGCCTTTCATTTTATTGTTCTTCTGCTGAAAAACTGTATGGGCAGGATGTGCCTTGGGACTGCTGGTTGTGCTTGGGTCAATGGCTGCAGACCTTGGCATCATCATGTGGTCCTGGAGACACAGCATTACTTCAATGTCATGCAGCTGAGTGTTACTTTTAGTTGTCTTGTTCTTGGAGTGGGAGCTACAGCCCCAAGTCTGTTGCCTAACACCAAGTCAGAGGCCATAAATAGGAGATCCACAAATTTAGGATGTCAGGGGATCAGTCTATCTCTGGGATAGACACAGGCTGTCTCTTCAAATTCCTTCTGTAAGGATGAAAACAAGATGAAAGAAAAATAATTTATAGGTTATGACAGAGAATAAATGAGATGCACTGACTGAGCTGTTCAGTAGTCGATAATCCTTGAGTTCTCTTGGACTCTGGAGGATTTTCCTGGTGACAATTTAATTATTGGTGGACTTGAATTTGCAAGTAGAGAGAACAAATAAAGGGAAGTCTTAAAAAGCCTAAGCATTAAAAGGTTTTTCCTAGCAAGGCATTCTTCTATCTTTATCTAATATCTATCTTTAATATATCTATCTTTAACAACGCAAAACAAATTCTGACTTCTCTCTGTAGTTAGAAAAGTTAGTTCTATACTTCATAACAGTGACGTGGAGGTGTACCTTATTGTATTTAGCATAGTCTCAAATAGTCACTGTTGGCTACTGCAGTATTATATCCAATAAGAAGTGCATTATTTCTTTGTTGGAATGAAAATTTTTAGGACAATATGCTTAAATTTCCGCAAGACAGTTAACGTAGGCTTACCTGTTGCCCTGCTAAAACAATGATGTACACAGTCAATATATAAGTAGTTAAATAATGGTCTGCAAAAATAAATGTGAATTAGAAACAACCATTTGACAACAATGGTTTTAGTGAAATCTTGCAGACGTAAGTTTAGTAGGGCTTCTTGAGTCCTGGCCTTGCCTTGCATAAGCACAAAATCTGATAATCCTCCTCCAAGGCACTTGAAATTCTATTTGTAAAAGGAATAAATCTTGGGAACAGACAGATCTTTTTGAAAGGTGGTTCAGAATTTCACTGCTCTGATACTTACTATAGACCTTCTTTTTCATTTGGGTACACTTACATATAGGCAGCTTTTATCCATTTGCTTTTATGATAGTTTTATCATGTCAATTTTCTCTTTCTGGTATTAAATACTCTCCTCTATTAATAGAAGGAAATTGTTTCAGCTAAGTCATAGGTTTGTAACATTAGGAAAAAAAAAAAAGCTCTTCCAGTCTCCTTTAAAGGAGTCTTTTTCCAAGTTCATTTATGTTACTCAGCAGGATTTTGTTCTGTGTTGGGGTGAAATCTGGATGTACACCCCTCTGTTTTCCCCATTTTTCTGAAACTGGAAAGTTCTTGACTTAGAGTAAGCACTACTCAGCAACAACTGAAACATCATTGTGTTTTCTAAATTATTCTCATCCTCAATCCAAAACACAGCGCTGCACCAGCTATTGGGGAAAAAATTAACTCTACCCCAGCTGAAACCAGGACATTGCAAGAAGAAAGTCAAGGCACAAAGGTGAAACGGAGCATCAATATCATCCAGCTTTTTTTTTCTTTTAGCAAGATGTAGGGAGAAAATATTTTGGGGTGCCCATATCCACAACTTAGACATGGCTTTGTAGTTCTCTGTACATGTTTTGCACTTGTATATTTTCAGCACAGATAGCCAGGAGTTGTCTTCCTAATGGAGTTGACCACTACCTGTTATGACATTAATATTTCCCTCTCTTTCTTTGAAATACTTTCCTCATACATAATAGAATGGCATTTGCCTTCCTTGGTGCTTAATCTTGATAGCTTGTAGTAAACCTGTAGCTAATTAGTTGAGATTACAGGTCCCATGGCTTATCAGTTATTTCCAAGCAGGAACTCCCAATTTACACTGAGATCAGCAGTATTTTTCAAGTGCATTGCCTTGCATATAGCAATACTGATTTTATTCTTTTTTTCATTATTTCAGTCCTCATGGTCTCTCAGTTATTGCAGTCCTCTTTCGTGAGGACTCTGTCATGCACTCCTCTTTTATGTATCTTAGCCTAGCACATTTAGTATGCTTTATTGGCATGCACCTTTGCTTTATGACAGCATCGTTTAAGAAAATACTGGAAAATATTATTTTCAGGGGCGGTACTTAAAAAACTCCACCAACCACCTTCTGCTGGCATGGTATTTACTCTTTCAGCAGTACCTGCTGTAGTCACCCCTCTGGCAAGCACCTTACCTTCCCTTCAGCTCCCATGCTAACCCTGTATTTCTGTTACTCATTCAGATCTTTTTGAAGCAGAGTTCCTCAAGTGGGACGCACTTCCATCTTGTATTTGGTACTTCTGGGAAAAAGAGAGGTGAAACATTGAAGATGAACATTGAAGATAGACAGATGCCTGCCAACCACTGCATTGAAATCAGTTGTATAAATGAATAATCTTTTTAATCCTGTATTGCCTAAATTACTTCTATTTTTTTTTTCTGACAGCAAATTAATTCCATAGCTTCAATTCTACGTGGTATTTAGAGACACAATTTTTTAGTGTTAACTGCACTATCTTTTAATATAAAATTTCATATTCGGCATATCATGAACACTTTTCTCTACATCAGCATTTATAAAACAGATTGTTTATGTCACATACAAACTGTCATCTGCTTTTGCAAAATTTTCAGTCCAGAGAATCACAGATAATTCTAGGAGCCTTTCACAAATAAGGGACATACAGGAGAGATGGTAACAGCCAATACTGTCAATATTTTTTAAAAAATAATTTGTAATTTGCTTTTTCATTGTTCAGGATTCTGATCTTAACTGCCTGTAGTTGGTGGCCCCTTTAAAGCAGGAGACACTTATGTCAACTTCAAAATTAAAGATAAATATTTTTGGATATTCACACTTTTTTTTTTCTCAGAGTGCTGTAAATTGATGAAAGAAAATACGTCAAAACACAGTTCATGATCAACCTGTGGAACCTGCTGCTAAAAATACAACAAATCCTTTACTGAGATGAAGAGCTTTGTTGAGTTAAAGGCTGGCACATATCTGTGTATTCATGTTGGCCCCTCTCTAATAGTCACTCCATGAAGTCAAAATTTCTTACTCCACTAATGTTTGGCAGCAATCTGAGCTGCTCAACTAAATAGAAATCATCCCCTGAGGGTTTTTCTGACTGCCCTCTCTGTCTCCCAGCTATCTCTGACAGACTCTTTAGACAGCTTTAAATTTTGAAATTGCCTCTTAAACAATGAGGGAAGCAGGGATTTGGATGGTCAGCTATCTCACACATTTTACTCTAGTGGGTAGTCTATTTCTAAAGCAATTAACATCATGCACAGAAGACAGAATATCTCAAAATCATTTCAGGATTTGTAAAAATGTCTGGGACAAGTGAGTGCACAGAAAAATAGGCATATATTCCTTAACATGCCATGAGGCAGCACATCGTACCACCATCTCAGAACTGTAGCATATCCAATTTGCCTTAGGGAACAGGGGGGAGCTCAGAAAAGAGTAGCATGTTATGCAAATGGATCTGGAAATGCTTTCTAACTGGTTTCAGTAGGAACAATTTTTTGGTATACAGCTAAGGCACTAAACAACTGAATCTTCTATTGAAGTTGTTTTACCTGCCCTCAATATTGGTTGGATTAGTAAAAATTTTATTTGCAGCTGACAGATTTTCACACCCAAAGTCATCAGAGAGATGTCCCAGAGTCCCGCCTGCCAAAGAAAAATGTGTGTTTGGTAGTATCGACTAAATACATTTCATTTAAATTGATTGGAATGCATTTAACTTCTACATATTGGCCTTATTTGTTCTAGTAGCATGACTAAAGCCAATTTGAGATAATGTTCCTTCCAAAATGTAACCATTACATCCAGCATATTAAAGTTAATCTATTGTCATTGATTTTGGTTCTGTGCCACACTGGGGAGCACATTAGTCCCCATCTCAGAAAGTATGACACAACTCTTTGGTACCATTTAAAGAGCTTCTCTCAATCAAAATTTTTAACAGGGTATGTATCAATATTATTTTTCTTTTCTTAGCTTACCACTGTTATACTTGAGATTTAGTTAATTGTATAAGGAATACATATCCATTTTTATCTTAGACTCATACAGATAAAGGGTACCGGAAGCTGTTTCCTAAAAAAGAAGTGAAGAAAAGGAGATATTTTATTTTTTGCGATTGCATGGCAATACAAAATGAAACATTAATTTAACAGGTAGTGAAGTGTACCCGCTTCATCTTTCTTGTTCTGACACAATGCCTATTGCTTTTTTCTACTCATTCTGTCTCATCTCGATCTCATCTGCACTGTGTTGGACATGTAAGGCAGGTAAAAACAGAAGAGAAAGATTTTTGTTCTGAGAAACCACGAGCTGCTGTAGTAGGCAGAACTTTAGAAAATGGTTAGAGCACCCAAAATGTTAACAATTGTGTACTAATCCTACAGTGCCTTCCTCATACTGCTAACAAACAGCACTGCAGAGCTTGGGGGTGGAAAAAAAAAGGGAAAGTGGATACTGCTTTTCCTATTGTATTTTAGAAATCTGTATTAGCAAGTCTTTTACATGTTTGTGAATAGGGAAGAAACCTGGCCGAAGAGCTGAGCATGGAGGAGAAAATTGTTGCTACTTAAGACCCAAACTAGAATTCTTGGTATTACATGTTGCTTCCCTGAGGAGCAAGCAGTTTCTTCTGTTTCAGAAAGCCATATGGAATGGCTACATTTTTAGGGGGATTAAAAAAGTAATCTCACACTGATTTTTTTGGCCATTCTGGTAAAATGTGTTGGAAAAAACAGTTGTGTTCTGTGTTTACTAGAGATGACATTCATTCCATACCACACCCAGGAGCAGGAAAAATCCAGCCAATGAGCCCCTCACTGCAGGTGGTCCCAGGAGGGTTTTCAGTATTCAACACCAGCCTGAGTTCCTTCACGCACTCCAGTTTCCCTGTGTGTGCTTCCTCATGAGACAATCTGAAGAAGGGAGGACCACAAACATGTCATTACTGTAATTCCTTATCAGTGTATTCCAGAGATGGAGAAAAAAAGCGTTTAGAAGTGCAGGGCAAGAAATCCCAGAAGTTGTGGCCAGAACTGAGTGATGACTCTCACATGGTGGATTCATTACTGCCTAAAGAACTGATTTGCAGGCTTGGAACTCTGAACACTTGGAGACATCCTGCCAGGTGAAGAACTTCCTATACTTCAAGTCATGGGAGAGGACAGCATCTTGTGCAAGGGGTGATATCAGTAATTCAGAGCAATAAAAAAATGTCTGTATTTCAGAAATACACAGTGAGAGGAACAAGAGGTGCCCAAGTGGAGCTATGAAGCATTAGAGGCAAAGTTATATATATATCTGTACATGAGGTGTGCCAAGAGTGAGGCAATGACTGTTACACTACCCAAACTGAAGAATTAAATTGAATGCTGATACCTACATCTGACATAGGTTTTACATTTGCTCATTTTTATATTCACGTAGAAAATCTTTAACCTTTTCCAGAGTGCAAGTAGGATGCCAACCATTTCTCAAGAAGCCCCTCCTTAAGCAGACTGACTGACCAGATGGGCAATATGGTCTCTGCCCTAGAAAATAAGGCACTCCTTCCTTGCCTGTATCTCTCTTGGATTTGCAAATGGCCTGTAGAGTGTTGGTGTGTTGGCTGCATGGCCAGGTCTTGGCAGGCATCTAGGTAGGTTTTCAGGAGTTCAGTGACATTGACTATCAGCATTATTGTTTTCTGTTTTTTTTAGCAGCACTTTCTCCCGTCCCGAGCCTATTTGTGCCCTGGGTGTGGTTATGAATCCTTCCAGTGATGTGCCAACACTGCATGACACTCTGTGTAGAGAGCATGGTTATCTTGCTTAGTGTTGGAGTGTCAGTGGTGGTGAAAAGTCACTGACTTTTCTGGTTATCTTCCAGGTGTCATGGGCTCTGCTGAGGATTTAGTGCAACAGGAAGAGTTCAGGAGTTTTGGATAAGGGAAATCCCTTAATGTCTGAACTGGATGCATTTGCTGTTTGATGGAGTTCTTGGTACATGCCATCTTCAGAAGGAGGGAGTGGGGATGCTTCCAATATCTTTTGGAATTTCCAGAATGTGAAAGAAAATGGCAGAATAGGGAATGTCAGGGTGATGGATCATACATGGCCTCAAACTGTAGCACAGATGCCTAAGTATTCAACTGAGATTAAGGGTTTTTTTCACATTGAATGGGGCACTGGGTGTTTAGGTTAGAGTCTGTTGGATATTTGGGGATCTCGCCACCTCTATCAGGGAAGCTTCCCTGCATCTTGCTGTAAGAAGCCCTTTTCTCTTTGTGTAACTCTAGAGAATTTAAGTAATAAGAATCAAATTGAAAGAGCAAGAGAACTTTATTTTGGGAGCTATGTGGGTCACCATGAATATGAAGACCTCTGTACAGTGCTTATCTTACAATTAAAATTAATATTGTGCTTTAAGCAGCAAAATGAAGCTATTTTTATTCAAAAATACTAAATATGTATTATATATTTGTTACCATCTGTCTCTGGAATCTATACTAGTCTCTAATATTTTATGTTTTACATATATTTTAGGGAATAAGAAAACAGCGGTAGCTGCAAAATTAATAAGCAGGTGAACTGAGAAAGGAAAAAATCTTGTCTGCTCCCAATAATCAAGATTCACTTTGATCCTATTTTTGATGTTCAGAACTTCAAAGTGAAAATATACTGTCATCTGTAGTTCTAGTGTAAGAATTCTAGTCCCACCTCTACCATTTTAAGGCAGTTATCAATTTTTTGGAATTTGAATACACCTTCAAAAATCCAAGAATAGATTTGTTCAAAGGGGCCCACATATGCTCCTCTCATGAAGATAGTGAAAACTGTACAGAGAGTAAATATCAGCACTCATATTTGGGGCTATCTGAAAATAAATAATGTTCCACTAATGACTACTTTCTGACTTTAAATTTTCCTTCATTCCTGTAGTTGGTCTGGTATATGAAAGATATATTTATGCTCAATTTTCTTTCAGTCCACCCCTCTTTGAACTTTGAACCCATTGAATTACGAGAAGATTTCATTGGATTTACTACACAGTATAGTTTCCCTGCTAATTTTTAAGGAAATGTGGCTCTGCATTTCCGAAGGAAGATATCTATAACTAATTTTGGTTTTGACAATCATGAAAGTGTGTGAGGCCTTCTTCTAGCCAAGATTCCCACATTCTGCATTTCCAAGTCTTTGCTTGCGTGGGTAGATACCTGTGAATCTCCATTCAAGCTGAGGATATGTCCTAAAGATGCTCTTGGAAGATGGGACACTATAGATTGCCAAGGCCTTTCATCCTCTGATCAGGATTATGGTCTCAAGTCATAAGTTTATGCTGCCAGATAATTTAGGTCCACAGTTCCCTCTGGGGTTCTGCTTCTCAGTCACATATTTTTATTCAGCTTCATGATGTGTTTTGGAGTGTTTTTTGGCATGCAGAACAAAACCCAGCTGTGGTTCTGGGACACATCCCAGCCTGCAGTGAGAAGAAGCAGTGTCAGCTCTCGCTGCCACACGCAACACCTCAGCCCCATGCAGCCACAAACACCATCAGCCTTATCTCAGAAGAGTTTGTGTCTCAGTTGCAGGACACGCTCTCAGTTTCACTTAAGAAAATAACAATTCTGGTGGGCTGCAGCACGACCTTTGCACGGTAACTACCACTGTCACAATAGGCCAACAGAGACATGTTCCACAGAAGACAGACACAGTCAGAGTACCCTAGGAGGCAAGGGCTGTAGTCTGCCCCTGAAATTGATGCATTTAGCACTCAGAACACCTGGGTCACTCCAAGCTATGTATTTCTTGATGCCCATCCTTTAGAAATGGTCAAGACTTCAAGCTTCCAAGCTGTTTGCTCTTGGAAATATTAGCAGAGACACCAGAAATATCGACAGACTCTGATTGAATCAACATACATCCTAATGAGCTCACAAACTATGGATCCTGGATTCAAGAAAACATGGGCCCTTACACATGTGCCAGCACTTTTAAAAAGAAATAATATTTCAGGCAAAAAGCTCAGAGGTTCTTGATGTTTAATGTTACTGCAGGAATTATAAAGCTATGGTTGAACCTGAGTTCAGAAAATATTTCTTACTTACAAAAATTAAGATCTAAAATTTTCCAAACTGTTTGCATGTGTCATGAAGGTTCCATTATGTAAGAGTTACAGTTCTCACTGTCATAGATAGGTTAGGCAGGGCTCAGGTAGGTAGGAGGTGAGTAGTTGTTCAGCAGATAACTCCAAGATACATGCGCAATAACCATCTTTTAACAAACACTTCACTTTGTCAATTAATAAGCTATTATGTTGCTGTTGCTGACATATCTTTGCCTTGCATAAATCCTTGATATCAAAGGCCACATTATGATGTTCAAAAGTGAAAAAAAACCAGAATTAGTCAGTAAATTATATCTGGTCAAATGTGTTCATTGGAGTGCCCTTGAAATACTTTTTTGCCTAATCACATTTCCTCTTTGTTTATTCTATTTCATCATGCATAAGTTGCTTGAGCATTGCTCACTGAATATTTGATAAATGGCTTTAATTATAGAAAGAATTCTTTGAAATTAGGGAAAAAAAATCTGTAGAGTTTCCCAATTTCTTTTCAGGACTTACCAAATTTTCATAATAGTTTTCAGAGATGCAGCAAGAAAGGTTAATGTTTATTTTACTATTTTGGGAACTACAATAAGTTTATATATATATATATATGTATGATACATATACACAGTATGTAAAGCTCCAATGTTCAAGCTTTAATAACAAAGGCCAGGTATTTGAAAACCAAGTGGTCTTATTTTTCAAGACAAAACCCTCACAGTTCTCTGGACTTCACTAATACTTTCCTTAATTAAAAAGGGATCTCATGGTGAAACTTTGGTCATCCCTTCTTAATATTCAGATAATTCCATGGCAGAGAAATTTCATAACTAATGAAGCTCCTAAATCCAGTTGCAGGTACTTATTTTAGCAGCCACAGAGAAAGCTGTTAAAGATTCAGCACTTCTGAAAATCAAGTCAGGTATGTGTCTAATTCTTGCATGTAGCAGTGATTTTCTTGTCAGGGTAGATTCACTGGCTTAAGTGAAGTTACACTACCAAGAAATGTGTTTGCTATGAATTGAACTGTCTTAGTTGATAGTGCTGCTCATTCCCACACACTGTTGTCATGTCACTAAGCCTCAGCCTGTACTTCTCAGGAGAAAAAGTTTTGTATGGATGGGACTATCTAGTCAAAGCAGCATTTCTCATTGATAGCGGGACTTCCACATAGAAATTACAATACTGCATAAACAAGCAATTTAGGCCTAATTTTACTCATGATTTCTTTACCTCCTCCCCCTGAGTGGCACAGGGTGATCAGAATGGGGGCTGGGGTCAGTTCAGCACACACTGTCTCTGCTGCTCCTTCCTCACACTCTTCCCCTGTTCCAGTATGGGGTCCAACCCACAGATTGCAGTCTTTCAGGAAGGATGCTCCATTGGGGGTTGCCTGTGGGGTCACAAGACCTGCCAGCAAACCTGCTTCAGTGTGGTCCTCCAAGGGCTGCAGTCACAGCCTGTCTCACCATAGTCTTCACCATGGGCTGCAGGAGCATCTCTGCTCCAGTGCTTGGAGCACCTCCTCCCCCTCCTTCTCCACTGACCTTGGTGTCTGTGCGGCTGCTCTCTCGCATATTCTCACTCCTTTCCCTGGATGAAGTTGTGCAGCTTTCTTTTCCAGCCTTCTAAAATATGTTTTCTCAGAGGTGCTATCCCTGTCACTGACAGACTCAGCCTTGGCCAGCGGTGGAGAGAGTCTTGGAGTCCTCTGTCATTGGATCTGTTGGACACGGGGGAAGCTTCTGGCAGCTTCTTACATAATCATGGAGTTATTTTGATTCAAGTATCAGATATTTCAATATGAAGATCATCAGGTCCAACTTTTAACCCAGCATTGTCAAGTCCACCAATAAACCATGTCCCCAAGTGCCACAACTACACGGCTTTTAATAACCTCCAGGGATCGTGACTCAAGCACTCCCTTGGGCAGCCTGCTCCAGGGCTTGACACCCATTTTGGTGAAGAATATTTTCCTAATATCCAATCTAAACCTCCCCTGGTACAACTTGAGGCCATTTTCTCTTATCCTATTGCTTGTTACTGGAGAGAAAAGACCCACCTAGCTACACCCTTCTTTCAAGTGGTTGTTGAGTTGTTGAGAGCAATAAGGTCTCCCCTCAGCCTCCTCTTCTTCAGTCGACGCCACCTCTCAGCCCCTGCACTACACAGTAGTTTCCACATAAACCTGATACAGCCAAGAAAGAGTCAGATACACTGCAGATGTTAATTGCACACAAACACAGATTTACTACTGTTGAAAATCATCTTTGCCACACTGTTTTAATTTTACTGGTTCTAGTTGAACATTTAAAATAAGATTGAAAAATTACTTCCATGCTTTGAAGCTGCATCAAACCTTGTTGATACATGTTAGGAATCAGTTTCATCTATCTTTCCAGAAATGCCAATTTGTTGACTCAAGTGTAGTATAACATATGTTGTACTTCCAGAGGGATGAATTCCATCGTCTTGGGATTTTTGCATTTCTGTCTCAGAACATTCTGTACATCTTTACTAGATGCATAGCAGTGGCAGATGCATTTTTAAAAATCAAGGGTTTCTGTGATACTTCCTGCGTATTTATTCTGTATATAATTACTTAAAATTAAGTAAGCTTTGCTTGTGGTACGTTTCTGTATAATATTAGTGAGGTGTGTGATTCAGCACTCCAAAATTATCATATGACTTGTGAAATGTAACATGAGATCACAGCTTTTGAAAAATATCTCACTGTCAAAATCCTTTTATTTGAAAACCCTAAAGGTTAAAAAATTGTATTTACTTCTGCTGAGCTAAGGTTGTGCTTTGAATTAAGGTTATTTTCTGATGCATTCTAATTGTGCTTAGGAATTAGATACATTTCAAACTAGTAGAAACTAGAATTTGTGAAATTTTACAGCTTTAGAGGCAGTGTCTAAGAAATCACTACCAGGATAAAAAGTGAAGGACTGCTCTTTTTATCTACAAAAGATCAAGGGAAGACACACAGATGAAGACTGCTTCTGAAAATGTGGTTGATGCTTTTATTTCAGCTATAGTCATCCATTGACCACCATACAAAAGTTTCAGATTGATGTCTGCATTCACTTATAGTTTCAGATTCTCAATTTTTTGTCCATCCAAATCTGATTGAAGACTTGAGGATACATAGGCAAGCATGCTGCATTAGGTTGCTAGACATGAATCAATCAAAGATAATTTTTTATTTTCTATGGGAAAAGAGAGGAAAAATGTGTTTAGTGGATACCATTTGTTCAAACTATGTGCTGAAAAAAATGTTTAGGAGTTCCAAACCCCAGACAGCATAAATGGGAGCAAGGGTGCAGGTAGGAAAGAAAAGCTGTCAAGAATCTTTCGTTCTTCCCCCTGGCTTCTACAGGGCATGATGTCTTTGTGTAGGAGACATTAGAAATTTCTTAAAGAGCCTTAAGTACTAAAATAAGTTGCGTTTACTCCTGATAATATCTACTTTTGTTTGGTCTGAGTTGCCCTCATAATCAGCAATTAAATTATAAAAGGAAAGAGTGGATTCGTTGTCTTTCATTAACAGTTGTGGATATATACTGTGTCTCTTTATCACAGAGATCAGGTAGATCTAAACACTGCAGTGCATATTTGTAGCACTAAAACATGTATTTTTCCTTCAAAAATATCTGAATTAACTAGTTTTTGTCCTTGCCTTTTTGCTAGCACAATCAGTGGAGTTTATTCACACCATTTCATATTTAAAGTCTAAGTACTCCATCATGTTTTATCCAGAATTACATAAACAGACATATCCTTATTAGTGATTCTACAGTGGGAGTAAAAATACAAAAAACGGTTGGACTAGATGCCTATTTTTGTTTCATTGTTGTACAAAGAAGATATTAATGACCATCCAATTCAAAGATACTTCACTGTCCCTGAAAAAATGTATTTCTTGAGAGGAAAAGAGTCCTTTAAATAATAATTTTGGAGGGATTTTATAAATCTTCCTCTTCCCCTGTTTTAGTGGTTGTTGTTTTTCTTGGCCTGTGAAAATATCTGTCATTTCCTGATGAGCGTGGGATTCAAAGTGGCAGAACAGAGTTAGACAAGTCAGGTAGCAGCAAAAACCCAGAATTTTGCCATATCCCTCCTAGATGTGTCTAAAGTTGAGAAAAAAAAATCAAGTTCCTGCAACTTTATTCTTGTGGGAACTGAGTTTATCTTCAATGTTTCTCTGTAATAACAATGTACTTCAAAGCTTACAATTATTGTTTAATTGATTTGAACTATTACAACTTCTGAGTAACCCTTTGTTCACTGTGTATCTTGTCTTCTAACATTCTATGACCTTTTAAAATGTTAATCAATAAAATACAGGAGGAAAGGACCACCTTGGCATCACCCTAGATAAGCTGTGACCTGCAGGAGAGAATCAGCGCTCACTTCAGTAGTTTTCCTGCCTCTCTCACACCCAGAGCTGCCCTTCAAGACCCTCCCAGCTCTTGCTCAGGGACTTATATCTAAAAGAAAGTACCCAGGTCAAATTATAGTGGACTCTTTGCAAAATGAGGCAATAGATCGTGTTTCAAAACCGCAAGCACCATCAAGTTGCTATGCTGAATTTTATAATAATACACCTGATATTTGAAAAATGGAGGAAAAGAACAAAAAACATTTAAGCTGTAAAGTTCTTCAATTTTCACTTAAAATAACACACTCCTCCAACTCCACTGCCTTTTTTCTTGACGCTACCAGCCAAATTGTGTTTTCCTAGGTGAATGAAATTCACAGTTTAAAAAATCCCTCTTTTTTTTTAAGGTTCTCCCTCTCTCTCTCTCTATTTGCATTATGTTTTTAACCCAGTTCATGTTTTAAAATTAATTCTACAGTGATTCCAAAAAACCCCAGACACGTACACAGGCACCCAGGCTCCTGGAGGACAGGAGACAGACGTGGGGCCTGGAAGAAAGGAAGGGAATGTGAAAAAGAATGGGTACGTTTGTCTCACTCAGACTAAAATCAGACCTTATTGGATTGGGACATGAGCCTAAACATGCAAAAGATGATGATTTTTTTGAAGAGTGATGTTATTATTTTCATCTTACTGCTTTGTAGGTCTACTTTCCACCTATTTGTTCTTGTATCTGTTTTTTTCCACAAAATTGAGTTTCATTGTAGTTCGATCTGCGTGAATGAGACGTTCCACAACTTTACTGCTCATTCACATCTTGGAAATGAAAACCAGCTATAGATTATATGAACTGTAACATAAAAAACCTACTATTTTATATATTTTGTATATACGGTATAATTATTGTGGCACAATTATGACATAATAACTAATTTAATTAGCAACATGTTCAAAGCTAATTGTGTTTTGAGTCAACAAACTACTGGAATTAGCACCTAGTGTAATTATTGTACTGCTGCCCCGAGCTGCTCCAATCAGAACACGAAACAGTGTAAATAAAGAAATATCTTGTGTATAAGAAGTGACATCAAAGTACTGTTAAGAGCCATAAGCTAAGCTCTGCCTCTTGTGTTTTCAAGACTTGATATCATGACCTTCCGCCAAAAACCTTAAAAGGCTCAGAGCAGATTAGATTTGGTGCCTTATGGAAAAACCTTGGAAGAGAGTGTGAACATGCCAAATTTATGTTTGTGAAAAAAACAGGCATTGAGACTGTTTGATTGTTACAGCAGAGGAATGGTATTTCATCCTAAACAGCAGTTGAATCAAGTGAAAACCTAACTGAAATATTTTTAAATGAAAAATACTGCTTTTCTTCTATGTTTCAGCTCAGTCTCTGTTTAAAACTTATTGCTGTCTATGAAGGTAAATGACCCATGGAAATATTGTCTAAGTGGACTAGAATAACCTTCATCATTCTCTGAAAAAATATAGATGCAACTTCATCATCTGAAATGTCCATTTTTCTCCAAATGTTATTTAGCATTTCTGTTAATTCAACATACATCTGTTTGGAAATCTAAACAGTGGACTTTCTGCAATTATGTTGGTTTAGATCTATATTTTATAAGGTTTTAATACTCATCCTGCCTTTTATAGGGTAAATAGAAGGCCATTGGACGGATTTCAATAGCAATTAAATTTAAGTTCTCTTTTTCCTTTTTTTTTTTTTTGTGAGAAAATTAATTTTTTTTCACTCTCTAATTTTCATTCATTTTCAAGCTTCTCTAGGAACTTTATCACCATTTAAATGATAGGAATAATCATCTTATTACGTATCATATTCTAGATCCATTCCATCTCAAAAAGAATCTATTTTTTTCTGACACAATTGGAGCATGTTGGTAGGCCTGACAAAGCATGCACAGCATCCAGGAGTAATGCAAAGGTTGCACAAAGATGAGCTGTAGACAGCCTGGTTCATTGTTCCAGCTGACACAAATTAAGAACATGTAACATGATATAGAGACTATTTTCCCTCTTAGAACATGAAACATAGTCCTTTTACTAACAGTGAAAGCATACCAATCTGTTACTAGATGTGTCCTTTATAGAGTTTTTAACATGCAAAAAAACTCAAGTTTAATGATACTGCATATACCAAAGGAACCTCCAAACCCATGAAGAATGGAGGAATAAAAGGAGATGTATCTGGTTACTGTAAAACAAATGTGTAAATAGAGAAGAAGGGGCTCTGTGTCACACCGTGCCTTCACATTATGCTTATAGTAGCTGTAAGTCTTCTGAGAGTCATCCTGCACATTCCCCAGAGGAGATGCCTGTGTGCAGCTGCAATTCATCTCCGCTGGGACAGATATGCTCTTCCCTTGTTTATGCCATAGAGGCTTTAGAGGCTTCTGGGCTTTTAGAGAGAGTGATTAAGCTCACTGACTTCCTCCAAGGCATAGAGAGGTCACCATATCCAAAATAAATTCACCACACCCCTTTTGTGCTTCTGTAACTGGCACTCATAATGCTCTAAAAATCCCCCACACTTGTTTTGAGGAAAAGATGCTGGATTAACCAACACTCCAGTGACAAAGGATTCATGGGACAGTAGGGTCACAGCTTTCCATACTAAAGAGTCTGCTGAGGACAGCTGGTCCAACTTGATGCTTTTGTCCCCAGCAAAAGCCAAGAGGGTAGCAAATAAAAGAAGCCAGTATCTTGGCACACAGTCTTTACCTACTCAGAGCACCAAGAATCCCATCCTGCTTTGTGTTCTTCAGATGAATCACAGCCTGGAATTACTATGTTATACACTTAAGCAGATTAATTATTCCTGAAAATGTATCAATCCGAAATGAAGCTGAATTATCCCCTTATTTATACATTGTTCATAAAATTAATTTTAGAAAAAGAAGGTTGTATTACTCAATCTAAAATAGTTTGCTCCATGTAATTGGGGATCATCTGTAGCTAGTTGTATTTCATTTTTCCATAGACTCTGTAAGAACATTGTGAATAATGTACATAATGCATGTAATGCTGACTTTTGATATAAAGTGGCACGGTACAATAATTTCCTCTGTAATTTTCTTTCTTTTCAACTAACTTTTTATTAATTTTTGAACAGCATGAGGGACATTGACTTTGTATGGATTCTTCTGATGCTGATGTTCTCATAAACAAGCAAAGATTACCCTCCTTGGCTAGAGGCTTCAGGAGAATCCATATAAAAGTGACAAACCAAAACTGACACATCAGATGTAAAATGGAAATTAAACTCTTTCCGGGGGTTTTGCTAGCTTAAAAATCTTGCCATTCCTGGTTTCTTTAACTGGAGTGCACAGAATGTTTATTTGTTTTTAATTTCACTGTTCTTTTTGCTTTTTTTCTAGGTCAAACATTTCATTATTTCCTAGTTTTTAGCTCATTTCTTCCTGCATTGATTATGTAAGGAAGGAAGACTGGTGCCACAAATCAAGGGCAGAATTGAAAGTACTTCTCCTCTGGTTTTAATGAAAGGATCTCCTTTATCAAAATGCTTGTGGCTATTGCAGTGTCTGCTTTCATCTCAGCTCTAGTACAAGGGTGACATAAATCATATTATACAAGAGCAATAAAATAAATTATTTGAGTTAAAGGTATGGGACTTTTACCAGAAGTATAACCTGGAGTAAAACAATGTTCACAAGCTCCTGGAACATGTTCAATCTAAAAGACACAAAGCAGGCAAGAAGACAAATAACAGTGTCATCCAAATGAATGCCTTTGGGGACAGCAGGAGAGGTGTATGGGTGTGTTTTCCAGTTTCTGAATGCATTTGAGCATGTAGACCAGTAGCATGAGCTGTCATGAGACCAGAGGGACAAATCACGACTCTGTCAAGCTGGTCTTCATCATTGCTGGTAAAACAGTATTCTGCAAAGAGACCTGGAAGTATCGCAGCAGGCTCTCTTCAGTATTCAGTGGTGTTAAAGATTATCTGTCCTGTTGATACCAGACTGTGCACATTGTACTTCGGTGGCATTATTTTCGTGGTCTGCAGTGGTTCTGGTCAGGAAAAGGAGAGATGCTGGCTTACATGCAGCCATAACAACGAGTCAGGTTATGTCTCCAGGCCAGCCCAGCGGCGGAGCAGGAACCTGCCATGCTCCTTCACAGCACCCCCAATCAGTCTGACATAAACAGGAACTGAGCTTTTGCTTGAAGAAAAATTTAATAGTGATCCTTCTGTCTGCTGTGGCCACCACGGTTGTTGTTCTGGTTGGACTGGAAGAAAACAGCTGTAAAGAAAGAGACTTTCAATTCCCTTCATCTCAAGCAAAATCGGTACACAGCAAATGCTGGCCACAAGCCTCAATCTGCTTACATGACATGCAACTTTTATACAGCCATTGTTGGTTCTTTAGCATGTCAGATAATTAGATCTCGTGTATGCTACTACTCTGCAGTACATGGGATACAGCTTGTCTGAGGGATACAGACAACAGTTGGAAAAAACATTTACCAAGGCTTATGTGTGTAAACAGAACAAGCTGTGCTTAGAAAATTATTAGACTTCATACTTCTAGTTTCTTTTCCATGAAGAAGCAGACTTGCTGACTTCTACAGCAGTTTATTACTTAGCTGAGAAACAGACTCAAATTAAGCCCCAAGATTTGAGTGCATGTATAAAACTTTCTAGCTACACTCCCCATCCTTCCCCTTCAAAACACCAGAAGTTCTGTATTGTCTAAAATACGGTCAGGAAACTCACCTGATCACAGTCTGGATGGGTACTACTGCTACCATTTTATTTTGTGCAAGCTGAAAGAATTTGAGCCCTTGGGCCACTCTTACAAAAATTCGTGCCTTTATTTCTGGTAACTGGTGATGTTTTCAGCAGCCCAGAGAGGGAAAACAGCCCAAAGAATAGAACTCCATTTTACTTTGTTAAGTGTCTTTTCCTGTTAAGTACTGAATTGTAATGCAGAACAACGTGGAACTTTGCAGAGTTGTTTTGTGTTAAATGCTTTTTCTACAGAGAAAGCTGATCCCTAATTTTTTCAAGTTGCTGTTGATATGAACAATAAATCTGACACACACAAAAAAAAGTTAGAAAATTATGCCATTATTTTAAAACACACTGATACCTAGCTAGAATACTTTGAGAGCAAAACAAATATGAAGATGTTGTAAAAGTGGGTTATTAAATTATATTGGTCACATATATGGAAAAAAGTATATTTTCTTTTAGCTTATCTCCACTGACTGTAAAGAATAATTAATAGTCTTGTGTGGTATGAACTCTTGCAATGCTAATGATTTAGAAGATTATTTTGAGATTGTTTCGGTTATCTTTAGAGCCATTTTAGGGGCCACTGTCCTTCCTCCATCCTTCCACATTGCTTCTCATTTTTGCTTCCTATCTCAGTTTATGTTGCCATAGCTCAGGGCTAATGGTGTGTTTTCATTATCGTCTTTCATGAAATGTTCATCATATTATGGTCTTAAAAAAACAGTAAAACAAGCAGCAAAACTAAACAGGGTTTTTATCTAAGATTGCAACATACTCAGAGAAAAAAGTAATTGGTAAGTAAAGATGTTATAGCATTAGTATGACATTGCATAAGTTCTTAAACCAAACCACATCTTATTTCAAGATTGTCTTGTTTTTTAAATACAGGAAAAAATACAGTCAGCCAATTCTGAAATGAATTGTTTTTTAAAGCTAGAAGGTTCTTTGTAGCTAAATTAGAGTAGAACCCTGAAGACATAAACAGCAAGCATTTTAAGAAACAGGTAAGAGATGGAGACTTTAATGTAAGTGCATCAGGCTGCCCTGCAGGGAGGCAGGGTAATGAAATTGTACTGATTTTCTGTGCCTGTGAAGAATGTCACTGTATGTTACTGCTCTGACCGAGTGAGTCTCTGTAATGCTTTTCTGCAGTAATTTGGTTTGGAAGAGACAGAGCTTTGATTTTTATCTTGGGACAATATGGCACATGCAGTTCAAGTCTTTTTGAATTATTTAATTCTTTACCACACACGACACTGCAATGACATAGTCTAATAAAAAAAAGATATAATTATTTTTTATCTGTATATAATAATATGTGTACAACTATCTAGGATTTTATTAGACTTGTTTATGTTTGGCATCCAAACATTAGGTTATGTCTGAAACATGTCATATCAAATACAAAGTATTGCCCATAGTTTTTGTAGTTTTGTCCACTCATAGTACACATACCTTTGTGCAATTCACTTAAAGTAAAATACTATTTTCACTCAATTTTTAAATTAAGTGAATAAAAAAAGCAATGTTTTCTTCTAAGCACTTTAGATTTCCTCAGCCACAAATTAAAGGTGTTACCCACAAGAGATTTCTAAGCCATAACTACCAATTGCAAAAGCTTTTAAAAATAATTTGAACAAACACGCTGTAGAAATGTTATTATTGTTGTATATGTTGAATTCTATCAAATGCATTTTAAATATATATATATATATATATATATATATATATATAAAGACATTTTCAAATTAACACAAGACCCTTTCTTGTTAATTTGGCAAGGTTCCTTTGTGAAATGTGTGTCTGGACATGATAAAGAACTTGTAAAGTTTAGCCCAGCCAGAGGTTCAGGACTCTTCAAAATATTTGTAGACCAATTTGTGCTTCCAGGAAGCCTGTGGCACTTTCTAGCTCAGCTCCANTTTTCTTTTAGCTTATCTCCACTGACTGTAAAGAATAATTAATAGTCTTGTGTGGTATGAACTCTTGCAATGCTAATGATTTAGAAGATTATTTTGAGATTGTTTCGGTTATCTTTAGAGCCATTTTAGGGGCCACTGTCCTTCCTCCATCCTTCCACATTGCTTCTCATTTTTGCTTCCTATCTCAGTTTATGTTGCCATAGCTCAGGGCTAATGGTGTGTTTTCATTATCGTCTTTCATGAAATGTTCATCATATTATGGTCTTAAAAAAACAGTAAAACAAGCAGCAAAACTAAACAGGGTTTTTATCTAAGATTGCAACATACTCAGAGAAAAAAGTAATTGGTAAGTAAAGATGTTATAGCATTAGTATGACATTGCATAAGTTCTTAAACCAAACCACATCTTATTTCAAGATTGTCTTGTTTTTTAAATACAGGAAAAAATACAGTCAGCCAATTCTGAAATGAATTGTTTTTTAAAGCTAGAAGGTTCTTTGTAGCTAAATTAGAGTAGAACCCTGAAGACATAAACAGCAAGCATTTTAAGAAACAGGTAAGAGATGGAGACTTTAATGTAAGTGCATCAGGCTGCCCTGCAGGGAGGCAGGGTAATGAAATTGTACTGATTTTCTGTGCCTGTGAAGAATGTCACTGTATGTTACTGCTCTGACCGAGTGAGTCTCTGTAATGCTTTTCTGCAGTAATTTGGTTTGGAAGAGACAGAGCTTTGATTTTTATCTTGGGACAATATGGCACATGCAGTTCAAGTCTTTTTGAATTATTTAATTCTTTACCACACACGACACTGCAATGACATAGTCTAATAAAAAAAAGATATAATTATTTTTTATCTGTATATAATAATATGTGTACAACTATCTAGGATTTTATTAGACTTGTTTATGTTTGGCATCCAAACATTAGGTTATGTCTGAAACATGTCATATCAAATACAAAGTATTGCCCATAGTTTTTGTAGTTTTGTCCACTCATAGTACACATACCTTTGTGCAATTCACTTAAAGTAAAATACTATTTTCACTCAATTTTTAAATTAAGTGAATAAAAAAAGCAATGTTTTCTTCTAAGCACTTTAGATTTCCTCAGCCACAAATTAAAGGTGTTACCCACAAGAGATTTCTAAGCCATAACTACCAATTGCAAAAGCTTTTAAAAATAATTTGAACAAACACGCTGTAGAAATGTTATTATTGTTGTATATGTTGAATTCTATCAAATGNCTAGCTCAGCTCCAGCCCCAGCTGCCTGCCCTGTTGGCTCAGAATTCCTGTTCCCCAGGAGTGGAGGCAAGAGATTAAGAGGAGGCTAGGGAAAAAAAGAAAAACACCTACTAAAGCAAACACACCCTCAGCATAGGGGAGGCAAGAAAGACACTGGATGGGTCAGGAAAGGAATGGGTACATCCCAAACCTCACCAGCATGGAGGGCAAGAGCAGAGGGAAGACCAAGAGTTCACTGGAGCTAGGGAACAAGGGAGCTTACAAAGGGAATTAATGGTATGGAAGAAAGTCCAGGACTCAGCTGGGCTAAGCAACCTCTTCCCCAAGCTGTCCTGGTCCCACAGCCGGGTGGAGAAGGGAGCTGGATGGCATCCCAGCCCAGGGGCTGCAGTACTGGAGCAGGTTGCTGTCGAGCACGCCGTTCTTCCCATGATCCGCCACCTCGCATCCGCCTAAGTCTGCAGGTGTGCAACAACGCTGCTCATCAGCTGGATCCCTCTGGGTTCAGGAGGGGTGTTCAAATCAAAATGGGCAGCAAATTAATTCTAAAGCTGATGTAAATGATGAGCTATTTTCAGCTTTTTCTCTAATAGCTTAATCCATATAATCAAACTCCCAAACAGTAAAAAGGACCAAACTTTGGCCTGGGATGGAAACCTAGTTTTTCAGGCACAGCCTCTGCACAATTAATGGCTGACTAATCTGTCAAGCACTGTGAAAAATTTCAGACCTAGGTCTAAGGTTCCCACTGAAGTTTACTGGAGTTTAATGATAAACTGAAGCTGGAATATGAAGCTAATTATTTGCATCCATTTAGATATGAATTCCCACATAGGATTCAAAATTCTCATTAACGTAGGACTTGTAAGAACCTATTTTTTTGGTATAATATTTTAATATTATGCTTATTAATATAGCTTCAAGTAAAAAGAGGCAGCAGTCTAATTACAGATTTTTATATTGTGTGTTGGTACATATTTGTACTAAAGGCTGTAGAAATTAGTATATTACATTCATATATTCTATCGTGTACTGTGAGGGGCAAGAAGCTTGCTCACTGTATAAAGAACAGACGCAAAAATAATATTGGAGGATCAGGCCTTCCATTAATGACCACAGGATTTTGCCTAAATAATTCTCAAACTAAGTCATAAAAAGAAGTTACTAACTAAATAATATAGAGTTAAAAGGAAAAAAAAAAATCCAAGATTATTGGAAGGACAGAGAGAAGCATTGAAGGAAATGCAACTGAACTATTTTGAAGTTCAATTAAGAGAATAGTTTTAAGGGTTGCTATAAGAAATTAATTAGATATTTGAATTATGATTTCACCTTAAATGCAAGAGCTAAAATTGGAAGGTATGAAAATAGACGTAGTGATATTGTTGATAAAGTGGGTAACCAAGCAAAAAAATAAAAAAAAAAAAACTTAAAGGAATTCAATTATTTCAACTGAAAATTTGTGAAAATTTATCCAAAACCTATTAAAGGAATATTTTAAATCCTATTGTAAAAGGAGAATTTTAGCATGTACTCTTTTATTATCATAGTCCCCATTCTATCTGTATTGAATTCTCCATTCTCCTCCAAGACCTGAACAAAGAATTGAGGAATGACATTTCCTTAAATGTTCATAATTATTGTTGTTCGTGGTTTCTTTTACGCAACCATAAGCCCAAGAAATCCAAATTGGGATTTTCATCAATGTGCTGGTTTTGCATAGAATTTAAAAGCATAGATTACCTTTGAAAAAAACTCACTACCCAAATAGTCACACCTCTCATCACTATTCTGTTTTCTTTATGTCTCTTGTGTGGGCCTCCACATTAGTTTATAAGGGCTCTTTGTATTTCAGAAACAAGTAATTTAAGAAGCATTTTTAAAAATGCCTGACAGATGCTGAGATTTTCCTTTACTTGCTTTTGTTTAGTTTGGTTTGGTTTTTGAACTGAAATGCTGAAGGCAGAAAGTGTGCATTTGGCATTGCTCTGCAGCAAAGTTAAAACCAGTTAATACCCCCAGCCATGCCTCTCCATATTACCCTCCAGCATAACAGATCTAGATTTCATATCATAACAAATCTTTGTTCTTCCTGAAAATTAAACATAAGCATGCAAAAAAACCATCACAGTAAAACAAACCTAAGCATTTGTAAGTAGGAAGAGAAACAATTGAGAAAAAACACATACATGACTAAAAAACCACTCCATCTTTGTATAGTGTTTGAAAGAAATGTGAGTAGGCAACCAAGTGTAAGGTGATATGTCCTGAATTTTATGTCCATTTAAAATATATTCTGTTTGAACATCATCAGTCAGAAATGTACTCTTTCTATTTCATGATTTTTGGATTCTGCTGTGATTGATACTGCTGACACAGCCTAAAAAAGGCTCATTTTTCATTTTTTGGCTATTTACTGCCAGCGATTGACAGCACTTTGAGCCAGCTCCAAAATCTGTCAGAGCCATGAATAATCCATCTCCTTGCTCAGTTAATAGCTTGCTCCCTTTCTCCTTTCTTGCACCAATTCATATGCAAGCCAGAGTAGTGGGGTAACTTCAGCAGCAGCAGCAACCGCACCAAGAGGTGGCCCATTGAGGACTGCTCACCTCCTAATAACACTTGGAAAGAGCATCTTCAAAGCCCACTCCCCAGTTTATAAGGTCCCAATGTGTCTCTGAATATCAGAGCTGGAAGCAGACATAGTGTAAGAAAGTATTCAGCTTCTTTCTGTCCAACCTGTTAATGGAGGCTGAAGAAAAGCCAAAGGGCAAGAAGAAAAAACATAAGGTTTTCTCAGCAGAGCAACCCGGCCAAGGAAAGCAGAGAGAGGAATTGCTCTCTGATTGCCCCAGGAAAAGCTGTGAGCAAAACGTCAGATAGCTGATCTGGCAAAAATATTTTTTATAGCTGAAGAATTGAAGATGCTTTTCAACAATTTGTTTGAAATCCTAGCCTACAGCATTTGTAGCAACTGAAATCCTGTTCCTGTGTCAGGAGCTTTTCTATAAGATCCTTTGGAATGCACCATTACCATCTGCTTTCTGTTGTTAACAGATCTACCAAGTTCTGCGTGGCTCCACATGGGACACTTTCTCAAGCTCATTGAGGCATGCTGCAGATTGATATGTGCCAAGTGTTAGCCTTTAATTAACTCAGCCTGCAAGTGCAGTGTGAGGGTAGGATTCAGAGCATATCCGAATGTGTGGAACAGGAAACCTGGTAGCTGCCTTCGTTGGAGAAATGGGCAGACATATGGGGAGTGGACCAGTAGGTGGTTGGTGGCATGAGCTGGTACAGGTGTGGGATGTATCTGGCTGTGGGAGGGAATCTTTGCTAGGCTTACTTGGTAGCTGTAGGATGAAGATAACTTGGAGTAACTGAATGCTCTGGGAACTGGAAAAATCTTCTGGAGGGACTGGGTGCTGCATTTGTTTGGCTTCTGCAGAGCTTGGAGGTGATGAGAGGAAATGTTGGCTTTGCAGCTCGTGTATGGTTGCAACCACTCCCACAGAGACTGCTCTTACTTGATGCTGCCCCTTCACAGCTGGGACCCACAAGAAAAACACCACTTTTGAGAAAAGCAGCAGTTAGAAAGCAATTCTGCAGCCCAGCAGATGAGTTGAGATGTATGGCAGGCCATGTCTGTCACTTGTGCATCACAACAGGGACACAGCATTGCTGCCAGTTCCTCTGCTGCAAAAAGCAAAGAGATTGGGAGTCACGTTGGCACCAGTTCCTCTCTACAGTCATAAGGGGTTGCTTCTCTTGCTGCACAGAGACAAATGCATGAGGTGCCAGATCAAAATTTTTGGCCCTTTTCCTGAAAATTTGTAAAACATATCTGAATGTTAGGTTTTATTTTGCTTCAGAAAAAGAGTAGTCTTTTTTCATTTTGAAACCAGGACAAAAAATTCCCTATTTTGTGCCAGTTTTTGTTTCTGGATAAATGAGGATCATTGTTTGATGTATTATACAATTATTTTCTATGGGTTTTTTACCTCCTTGAGGGTTCCAAATCAGAATCAAAAACTTGACAGACAGTTCTTTGCACCCACTTACCTCCATCAAGAGTCTTCCTAACTTGTGCAGTTTGCAAGTTTAAGTCCAGCCTTCGAATTTTTACCTGGACTAAGGTGGCAAGTAGTACTCAATGGCACTGACACTGTGTGTCTTTAGCCCTGAATTAGATCTCTGGCACAGAAAGAGCTCTAAACCAGTGCAAATCCCTCCAGAGCCCCTCCAGTGCTGCAGGAGCTGTCCAGACAGAAGCTTTCCTCCACCAAGATCCCAATGCAGTGCTGGAAGGACTTCAAGAAAATTATTCCAGAGCCCTGAAATATGACCTGGAGTGGTGCTGGTGGATCTACAGATCCATTACCTTTAAAGTAATAGTGGTGTTTTGTTTGCATGTATTTGTCTTTTGGATAGGTTAATATGGAAGTATCTGTGTATAATGCAAATAACTTCAATAAACCCCCTCTTTTATCCTCCCCTCCTCTAGCAGCAATGCCTTTATTAAACAGGGGGGAAAAAAGATTATTTTTTGTTAATGTACTGGAGATACTCTTAATGATCAGGCAAATTTTCAGACGTGAAAAACCAGTCACTGATATTTGAACAAAGTGAGACTGTAGTCAGTACTGCTGCAAGAGGGAAATTACTATAATAATAGTCTTGATTTCTGATTTATCCCTCATGCTGGGCAGAAATGTTCTTATAGAGAAGTATTTCCTAGAACCTGAAATGCTTAACACAGCCATTGTTCCTCATTAGGAATGATTGTGCTGTAATTGTTTTTTTTGTCTTGGAGCTTGGGTCCCAAAGTGTAAAAGTTAGCATGTGAGTTAAGGTTTCATATTTTTTTCAGGTCTCATTTGGCTTGTTGCATTCTGATTTTACATCAGTCTATTACTCCACTCACTTTATGCTTTTAAGACTGCTTTTCCGGCAGAATAAGTGGCTATATTGCATAATTTTCCATTACGTTTTCTGTTGCGCCAATTTAGACATGACATATGTGTGGGTGTTATGTCCAGATGGGATGGCTCATCCCTACAGATCAGGTGTAAAATATAAAAACATAAGATAAGAAAACAAACAAAAAAAAAAATCCTCAACCAGTTCTTCAGAAATTGTAAGATTTGGATGAAATTAGGGAAAAAAATGCAACAAAACCAAATACCTTATGGATTTCTAATCCTTTTTATGGTCAGGAAATGTTTTTAATTTGGAAGGCCTAACCAAGTTCCTCAAGCATGAAAGGATTTTTATCTTACTGGAAGAGTTCAGTTAATACAGGCAGTAAAGGCATTTTCCCAGTTTCCCAAATTCTGTCCAAGTAATTTTCTGTTGCCCCCACTTACTGCAGTTAAGGGTTAAAAGGGTTGAAAACCCTCACAGGGGTTTATATCTGCTTTCCCAGCATTTGCTGAGAGTTTTCTCACTCTTTCTCCTCACAAACCTGATGCTACAGAGGTGGATTGAATGAGTGTTATTCACAGAAGGTGGTCAGCTCTGCCTTCACTTGCACTGCTCAGGTATTTCTGCGTTCTTGAAAAGATGACAAGTGCTGCGCTCTATGATAAAGTGCTCTAGGAAGAAAAGACATTTGGAAGACAGCCTTTCAGATCAGATTCTCCTTCTACAAATACAACAAATTTCTGTGGGGGAATCTAAAGAATTTGATGGAAATTTCTGAAAAGTTTAAGGCGAGAAATGTCAGAAATTTAACTTCAAAGCTTTTTAAAAATCCTCCAAATTGAATTACCTCCTGGCTTGGTGAAATGACCTGAATGCTTAATTTCAAGTTATTTTAGTGTTATGTTAATTTAAATTTAATATTCATCTGTATCTTCCCTGGTGGAGTGTTACCCATGAGGAGGAAGAGAATGGATGAAAATAGAGATTCCCAATGTGTCAGATATTGTGGCCAATCAATGGCGCTCACCATGCACCAAGACTCCCATCAGCCCTGTGACGCTCTATAAATGTTGTAGCTCAACCCCAAGAAAAGAGCCGAAGGTAGAAGTACAGGACTCAAAAGGCAAAACAGAAACCAATCTGGTTAGAATCAAATCAAGCTGAAATGAAATATTTTGCTGTGAGCTTTCTGATGGAAAATGAGGACTTCAAAAATTTACCAGGATGAACCCCATTGGGTACAAACAGCTTCTTGCACCAATAAAATACTTTGTCAGAAAATCTGAGCTGGCTCTGATCACATCTGCTACAGATGTATTTTATTTCTTTCCTCAAACACAAACTAAGCTGTTTATAAGGAGATGGACTGCTCAGTATGCATAGGTATTTTGGAGGACAACTGAAAGACCAATGACAACATTTCTGCATTAGTAATGGCTATAATTGTTCAAAAAATGGTGATTAAACATTGAGTCCTTTAGTCTATGTTTAGATTTTTGTTTGTTCTGTATTTAGGTACATTAGTGCAGGATCCAATTTTCTGTATATGCTGGATGAACATTAAGTTGCTTTTACTAAGGCCCCAGGCGTGGGTTTCATTAAAATGCTGTTTATAAATTTTTTCTTTTTGGTAGGTCAGAAAGGGTCCCCACTTAAAAAACACTTTGTATTTCTCATCACTGTGAGCAATTGTTTACTACAATCCATTCCAGATGAAATTACATTTCCATAATTGATAAAATAATTAGTCATAACACAATATAAAATTTATTAAACACAATATAAATGCTACTTGCTTCATTGTCACAACTCTTCCTGAAAATTGAGTAGAAATAAGATGCATTTTTATCTAAATTGCTGGCTTTTAAAATCTGTATCTTCTTATTTTAATGAAGAAAACAGATATTTTTAGTACAGTTAACATTTGATAGCCTTGACAATCAAACATAGCTGCTTGAGAATTACCTGTTTGTTACCAAGAAATGCGCTAAATAGTAGAACTACCATAATTTCAGAAGCACAAATATCTGTGTTGTCCAGAAGCCAAAGAATTCAAGTGTCATGGTAGACTGTTTGCCTTCACAATTAGCACAACCACAGATAATTGTATGAAAGTTAAAGAGAAAGAGTTTTGTCAATTTGCCACATTTTGTAGAGTTTTTTTAAGAGAAGAGTTCTCAATATAGCAAAAGAAATTATATCAAATTTACTTCAATTTAAGTGGACTGTGATAAAACAGCTTCAGAAATAATAACTAAATGTATCAGATGTAGAATTTAAGACTCTCACAGGCCTTCTTTCATGTCTAACTGAGCCTGTATTTATCATGTCTGCTTTTTTTCAAGTAAAAAATACATCAGATTTGAACTGTATTTTTTCTTTTTCAGCTCTAAAAGAAGGAAAGCACAGACCTGGTTCTGTGCAGAACCTCTCTCCCGGGCCAGGTTGTTAATATTCAGAAGATGAGAATTAGTTTTTAGAAAGAGTGTGCTTCTTCTGACAAGGCAAGCTGATAAGAAACATTCCAGTAAAGGAAAGACAAAAATAAATGAAGGAGAAAAGATTAGATGGTGACATTTCATCCTTGAAAGCAGCATATTTTCACAGGGTAGCTATTATCATGAAGTTACACCCAAATAGGAATGGCTATTAACAAAAGCAATGAAAGTTTAATTAAAGGCTATGGAGAGTTTAATTTAACAAAAGTAGTATGCAGTTCTTCTCAAGCCAAAGGAGCAGCGATCTGGGAGGGATATGATGGGAGAGGGGAGGGAGAGCTGTGCAGAAGCACCTCACATCTCCTGCACTGTGAAAATCATAATGCATCAGCTTCTAAAACAGGGTCTTGCAATGACAGGAATAGAAATAAAAAGCAGAAGAGAGGATAAGATGAGCTTTTACTGAGCAGGAATGAAGGCTTCAGTTGCAGCTGGTTTGAGTGTCAGAATACTGGCTAGAAAAGAGGAGAGTGGCATTTCAGCAGACCAGTGCTTTCCAAGACATGTCTGCTCACTACATCACTTATGCTGCCAGTAAAATACTCAGATGCTGACAGGAACTGATGTTTCCTGAGCAAATACACACTGTTGACACAGTGAATGCATCACGGACTAGCGAGAGCGGTAAACACACTAGCAGTCATAAACTTCTTTATTACAGCATATGTGTATTTATGCCTCCAAAATAAATATATATTAAGATTTCATTTTGTTGTGGGTTTCTTTTTTTTTTTTTTTTTTTTTTTTCATTGTCAACAATGTATATTTCACAATAAAATACAAATTTCATTTAGATTAATGTCCAGGTAACACCTGGTCTGTAAATATTGGTTTACACTTCAGATCTAGTTTTACTAACATGAAAAATCACACCTTATAATCAGAACAGCAAAGGTAGTTTTCAGATAGAGCTTTCCTCTTTCTGGAAAAAAAAGATGAATTTCAAAGAAAATAATACACAAGGATTGTTGGCCCTTGGGTATTCTGCTCCATGTGGTGTTAGCTTGAATAATGCAAATATTGTAATTAATTTTTCATACAAATTTGTGTATTGACAGTTCTGTGCTTCATCACTGAAGGATGAAGGATTTTAAGTGTTGTCATGTTTTTATTGCCATCTTTGTAACATCTTGTATTTGTCTTAATGCCTGAGTTATATGACTGCCTGAGAATATCAGCTTTTGCAAGAATTCCAATTCAATCCTTAAATTGGAATTCCACAGGTTTTGGAGGATGAGCCTGTATATTAAGCATTTTGGAAAAAAAATTAGCAAGTAAACAAAAAATATCTTCTTCTTCTTCAAAAGATATAATTTCATGTGTACTTTAGGAAAAAAAATTAATTCAAAATATTGAATTTCTGGAAATACTGTAGGCGTGGGTGCTCCGGACTGAGAGAAAAGAACAAGCTCAACATTATCTTTGAGCCAAGCTTTCTCCAGGTCACTCCCAGAGCAGGATTTGTTCAAAGGTGACTAAGAGAAAATGGAAAACATGACTGTTTAATTTTTTTTATCTTCTATCTGTAGTATAAATAGAAGTGGTGACTTTGCAACACCAGCTAAGAAACATTTTGATTTCTCATTCTATGAAAGATGTTCTATGAAAATTGATAGTAACAGCCATATTCAATCAACTTAAATGTTTATTTCTGTACCACAGGGATGGCACAGTCTTTCAGTTGATTTTATTTTTGATGCATTAAATTCTTTTGAAGGAAGAAGTTATAAAAAGAGAACAAAACATATCTGACTGTGCACCCTGACCCTAGCTATTCCTTGGAATTTTTGTTGCTCCCAGTGGTGAGTCATTTCCTGAAGACCTGTGTGTGGCTGGTAAGTCACATTGTTTTACATTCCTTCAGTCCAGGGTTCTTTGACAACCTTTTCCATTTATTCCAATGACTGCTACCTCAAAAGTATTTCAAACAGAAAAATTGCCCTCTGTAGCTTTTTCTATGATAAAATCTCTCTCATGACCTGAGGATAACTTTTCAAACAGTTCTTGCTTTGGCAAGTAATGTACTAAGTGACATTAGCTGTGACCCACAGGTTCAGCCAAAGAGCCACAAAGAAGTGCAGGTAATTGTGGGATCTGACCTGCAGCAGCACTATTGTATAATATATGATCTGGAGAAAAGCCTGGTTTCCTTTGTGAGATGATCTGATAGATCAAAGTAAAAGATCTAAACTGAGTTCACAAAGTCTATGAGTATTTATATACCCACACAGATGCAGGGACATCCAATGTCTTGGTCACCTCAAACAATACACAGAAGCTAACAAGGGGCTTCAGAGCTGCTGTTGTGCTTGACTTGTCTAACTGGGGTATTCTTCTGGGTTAAATTCTAACTCTTAGTGAAGCTAACAGGATTTTACCACTTGCTTTTAAGGAATAATGATCTAAATATCTGAAAAGATTATTCACATTGCTTCATTTGTTTATTTATAAGAAATATAACATGCTTTCCCCATTATCTGATTCTAACAGGTTTTACCAATTTTGATGCTGTTAGATGGTCAGTTACATTCTGCTGCTTCAGGTATTTATTATGTTTTCCTGTATATATTTAAACTTGAATGGTGTGAATCAGCCTGGAGTGGATGTGTATTTTGATTTGGGAAGCAGCAGAGAAGAAAGAAAATTCAAACCAGATATCAACAAGGAAAAGCATGAAATAAATGTAGTCAAATTTTTTCACTTCATTTGGACAACAAACAAAACATTTCAAACATTTTAAAAAAGAAAATAAAACTGACAAACAGCAATTACTACATTTGTTGAGACAGAAGAAACTATATCTAGTCTTTAAAAGAAGTGTAACGTGCTGACAAGAGCAACATGATATTTTCTCCACTTCTCCACCTGAAAAAAAGTTATTTTTCATTTCCAGCTTATCATTTCTACATAGTGACTCTTCATATCCTGCACCAGACACAGAAATTCTGCCACTTCTTCTGCCCTGGTTGGGGTTTGGTTGCTGGAGCTGATGGCTGGCTCTGGCAAAGTGCTGCTGTGGCACTGCAGATCCCAGTGCTGTGCAAGGGGCGCAGGAGAAGGAGCTGTAAGATGATTTGCTGAGGTCTCCATCCATTGGTTTGGGATCTGCCATTAAGCTCAGGCCCCAAGTTATGTCACAGCTGCTCTTGCTGTCCCTGCCTTGGTGGCACAATTTCCTGGCTTGACTTGGGCCTTGTTCCATTGCTACAGCCTTGTGTTGCACTCACAGGTCTGTCAGCAGAACCTTGTCACTGCTTTTGCATGTGCTTTTCAGTTTTGGTTGGTGTGGGACACACTCCTGGAAGTGAGCGGACTGCCTCTGCCGGCCTTGCTGTCTGCCCCCCTTGGCTCACAGCTTGCCTTTCTTTCCCTGTGGAACAGCCTCACTCCTGCTGCTCCTCAAAATGAGGTTTGTCTGAAAAGCCAAGACTGGGGTTTACATTGGGATTAATACTTTTGTGCATTAGTCTGCATTTCTTGGTGTTGGAAGATGAAAGTCAGTAAAATGCAGTCTGCAGCTGCCTCGTGAGGGGAAGCAGAGGGGCAGACACTGATCCCATCTCATCTCTCTGGGGATCAGTGGCAGGACCCAAAGGAATGGTCTGAATTTGGGTCAGGGGAGGTTTGGTTTGGAAATTAGAGAAAGGCTCTTCCCCCAGAGGTGGCTGGGCACTGGAACAGGCTCCCCAGGGAAGTGGTCACAGCACCAGCCTGGCAGAGTTCAATCATTTCTTGGAAAATAATTTTGGGCACATGGTACGACTCTTGGGGATGGCACTGTGCAAGGCTGGGAGTTAAACTTGATCATCCTTGTGGATCTCTTCCAACTCAGCTTATTCTGTGATTCTGTAAAAACAATTCTGCTCCTCATCTCAAAATAATAAAGTAGAAATGGTAAAAGATTATACAGGTGATCAAAGGTGTTGAGTAGTGTCTATACAAGGAACAACTGAAAATGCTAGGACTCTTTATCCTGGAAAGGAAATGGCTGATATGAAACAAGACTTCAAGTAGTGAATCACCTAGAGACCTTCAAATGAATGTAGTGTTGATGGATTTAAGAGACATAGAAGGACATGGTTCATGACACATCATGTCACTGGGTTGTGGAAATACTTGACAATAGGCTGTGGAGTCTGAAAGCTTATTTAAAAGGAAACAAAGCATGAAAAAAAAACCTGGGGAAAAACTCCACCAACACTTACTTACATCCAAGACACTTTTTTCAACGATAAAAATCTCTGAGCTACAAATCACCAGATATTTAAAGCATCATTATAAGCTTCTGTTCTCGTACACTTTCTAAGGCATCCGCTTAGGCACTGCCAGACAGGATGCTGGGCTAGACGGATGTCTGCTCTGACCCGATACAATTGTTCTAATGTTCTTAGCACCCCCGGCTGACACCAAGGAGTCATCTGTGCTGTCAGGATTTGCTTGTGAAACAAGAGCTTACTGTTTTGAATCCCTGGGGGGGTGGGGGTGGGGGGGGTGGAAATAGGAAGTGTCATTTCCCATAAAGAATTCTGCCCAGCTTCTTTCAGTTCTGCAGTACCTGGAGGCTGAATGCAGCACTCTTTTTTAAACTCTTACCTACAAATTTAGGGGTTTAATAAAAGTTTTAAGATGGATATTTTCAAAACTTCAATTTTGGAAAATGATTCATATTTTAGAGTAATTTACAAAGTTTCCCATCGATGACCTCAAATCTATCCTCAAATCTATCTAACTATTTGGAGTATCTGAGGTCTGGAAAAGGTTATCAGCGCAGATTTTGTACTGAGAGGTAGCACCAAGAGCACTTGCTCTTGGCCCCTTCCCTGGAGTTCCAGTACTTCACTGGGCAGACTGGACACAGAATGAGGGCTGAGCTGGTCCAGCTTTTCTGTCACTTGATTCTTTCAACTGTCCCTGCCCACACAGGAAACAGAAGAGAAAGCATCTGTAGAGAGTGGAGAATGAGAACCACCAGCCATGTCATCACCACTCATTTTCTGTTCTTTGAGTGGAGTGGAATGCAAACTCCCAGCTTCCTTCTCTTTCAACTGAGTCATCCATCCCTGTGGGAGATCACATGAGTGTTTATAAGGTGGGGAGAAGCTCATTGGAAGAGATTATTAGATACCAGATGCCAGAAATCTGTCTCGGGGTGGGAATTATAAAAATAGAGCAAGCTATCCAGGCCACTGTGACAAATATAACGTACGGAAAGAGGCAGAGAAGAGGGACAAGGCAAAAGAGAAGTTTGGGTTAATTTGAATGAGCTTTTTAGAACATTTTAATCCATTCTGGCAACATAACATCAACAAGATACCTACAATGGTACTCAAATCTAGAACAGCATTTCTGTAGTTAACATACAACTTTCCTGTAAATTTTCTCTATTTGCACTCTGTAGTCCTACGAGGTCAGGTTTCTCATTACAATGTTTTATAATCTCCCTGAGGTTTCTATATTCTGCCCTTTGCCTTTACACCATTGCTGATAAAGAGCACAAACTGTCTCTAAAAGGAGAATTTTAAGTTGCAGTGACAAGTTATATGAAAATATATCACTTAGCCCTCCAGAAAACTGAGGACAATCCAAAATCATGATTTTAGGACACACTTAGGAGATGGTTATTGATAAAAAAAACCAGCTTTACACTAGCAGAGTGTCCAGCTCAGAATGGCTTGAATACACTGGTTTATGTGTATTCAAAGCATAAGAGCTCGATTAGCTGTGCTTCCCCTTCACAAGTGGAGATTGCCTACCTGAATGCGCAAGCAACCGGTAACCTCAACTTGGGGTTATAGCTCAAAGCCTTGTACTCCTTTCTGTAAAGGCAAAACGAAAGAAAACACCTATCCTTACGCGGTATGTACACACACCCCACACACTGTTTAATTAAAAAACCTCAACCTGATATAAATTCTGTAGTCCAGTTCCACTGGGTATGTTTGCACCCTGAAAATTTCATCAGCCAGATTATCTTCCATCTCCATGCTATGTAATGATGTCACTTTAGTCATTCTGGTTTAAAAAAACCTGACAATAAAAGCACCTTACAATCAGAGAAGTATAAAAAAGTCTTACTAGCTACTGTGGCAAGGAGACATTTTTAAAAGAGCTGCATGAATCTCCATTGAGAAAAAAAAAGTAGGAAAAACTCTAAGTAAGAAAAAGATGCAAGTGAAAGAACTTGTGATGACGAAAGCTATTGGGAAGAGAGAAAAGAAGCCTTAAACAGCCAGATGCTGAGAAAACGTGTGAAAACATCAATCTTGAAACCCAGTGGGGCACAGCATAGCAATTCTACCATGTTTAAGACCACCAGTTTAATACCTGAAAATTAAGTATAAGCTGAGCATGAGTCAGTTCAGTATAGCTGCCTCATCCAAATGCTGCGTTTCAGTCCTCAGAGAAAGACTAGTCAGGAAATTGTTCGTTTTAGAAGCCACCAAACAGAGAGGCAGGGAGGAAAGGAGGATTCAGAAAGCCAGGTTTATGTGTTGGTTTAGACCCTGAATCCCAATATGGGCTCAGCGTGCCCAGCTCAGCCTGGCTCAGCTCTCCAGGCCAGGAAATGTGTGTCAGTGGCACTGCTGCCAGCAGCCACACTGCCACCGTGCTCAGCCTGTGCTAAGGCAAGGAGTCACCTTCTGCAAGGAACTGAGTCTCTTTAGGCATCTTTGATTGCTTTACCCTCTAAACTGCATTACTCAGTTTATCATGTATTTGTGTTGAGATCAGGTGTCAGCTGATACACTCCTTCAAGTTCAAACTTGAGTGTAGAAGGCAATTCTGTGAAAGACTGTGGATTTCCCTGCACCCAGTAGAGAGTTCATGCTGGAGCAGGGAAATGTGTGATGAGGAAGGAGCAGCAGAGAGGAGCAGTCATGGGCTGACCGCAGCTCCCCATTCCCCATCCCCTGCACGGCTTGGAGAGGAGAAGGTAGAGGAGTCGTGAGTGAAGGGCTGAAGCTGACCCTGGGAAAAAGGCAATGGGTAGGGGGGAAGGTGTTTTTGTCTCTGCTTCTCTCCATCCTATTCTACTTTTAATTGGCAATAAAGGACACTTAGTTTTGTCCCAAGTCTAGTCAGTTTTGCTAGTGACAGAAATCGGTCTTCATCTAAACCCATGAGCTTTTCCATCTTATTTTCTCTGGTGTGATGTTCAAGTTGGAGTGAGAGAGTGACTAGGTGGGGTCTGGCAGCTGGCCAAGGTCAACCCACCCCAGAAAAAATAAATTAAACCCATGTTTAGCATGTCTGGGTTTATCATATCTGTCTCAGATTCTAAGCATAACTCAGAATTTGTTGAAGGAAAGCATGAGGAAGCTCATTTTTCATCAGACTCTTTCTCATTGCTGCTCTGTCACCTAAGACAACAACATTTAGAAGATCATTTGCCAAGAATTTCACTGGGGTAGCGAAAGCTGCTTTGCTCACAGAAGACAGGGTTTAACCTTAGTATGGGGCATAACGCAGTGTCACAGGGCACACAGATGTGGCAGAACCTGGCAGAACTCTAAGTGTGCATTACCAGGCAGAAGTGTGGTGATACTCTTAATGCTTCAGCCACATTTTCACTTTCTGCTCTTCTAAGCTCTTCTAAGTTTATTCATGGCAAGGCAAAGTTAGCACACCCCTACCTGGAATCAGAACAGAAAACAGTTTCCTTAGTAAACATATGTTAATTTAAATAAGCTGCTCATAGTTTCCTTTTTCTTGTACAATCTCGTTGCTCACTCACCAACTGAATGAGTCATGAAAGCCAGTTGGAATCAAGAGTTAATGTCAAAATGCTTTGGCATTTCCTCTTCCATATCTCATACATTTGCTAAGGAAGTGATACATTGCCCATCCCTTTTTCTCAATTCACTTCAAAATCTGCCTTAGCTACACTGTATAAGATCAGATTGCTCATGGGCACTGGTCTGACACGCAAGAGAACAGGCTGATGGCTGGTACAGAGGAAACAAATCTTAAGGAGTAGCTTACTTGGACTTTTTTTTAAAGTTTAATTTGCCAGAGATGACAGAGAAATTACTTCTGCTCAGGAAACAATCAGATAATGAGGAAAGGCCTGGGGCTTTTGAAGACAGCACCTCTACTTCCCTCAGTGGCACTGATAGCAATGACCAGTAAATTTCTGGCAAGTTGCTTCTTGCAGAAATGCCATTTATTTGCTTTACAAAGGAACATTTCAGAATCTGGAGGTGGTTTATTTTATTTTCTAGATACTCTTAAAGAATTAATAAAGAACTGTTACTCTTAGGGACATCAGGTTCTGTTTCCAGCACTGATTCCTGCTCCTGACCAAGAATCCACATCTTGCCAGCAAAAGCATCAGCAGTCTCCTGCCGTTGTCCCACTAGCAAGAGAGCAAGTGTTTTATGAACTGCTCATAAAGACTATCCTCAAGTATCTGTCTGAGGGACTTGGAAAAATGCACTTCTTTTGAAATTCAGAGGGAAAAAGGGAAAAGGGAAAGGGAAAGGGAAATTAGATTTCTACAAGGTAATACTTTAGGATTTTGCCATGAAATATAATAAAATTGTTAAAATTGTTGAAAATCTCTACAAATGATAGAAAAAGGAAAAGACACAATTCTCTTTCCTTTAGGAACCAGGATTAGTTTGTTGTAAAGTTTAAATGTGTGTCAGATGTGGAAACACATTTCCCCAAGCTTCTTTAAGTCCTAAAACACCCTCCATTTTATAATACATTTTCTGTATTCTCTTGAATAGCTTGAAAAGTTGACGTTTCAGTCAATTTCGGCTTTCAATACTTGCTGTTAGGGAAAGAAGAGCTGTTTCAGATAAAAAATATGAGATGAAAGAAGTGAATCCAAAGTGAGGTTCTGTAGATAAATGACCTTTTAAATTATGATGGACATGATTATTATTTAATTGGCAAGAAGGGTAGATTATTAATATTTAATCAATAAAACTCCAGTAGAAACCAAAGCCTGAAACAGAGACAGGCAGATCTTTGTGATGATACTGGTTTTTCTCCTATTAATTAGAACTCTACTCCATGTTCTTTTGTTGTGCTTCTATTGACTCTTATGGTAATTGTAGTTTGGCTTTTCCTATGGAAATTTAATTTACATTTTATAATGTTTTATGCTTTAGTCATTCATCTCCTGTAGGTCCCAGTCCATATGTTTTGAATTAAATTCATCTATAGCTGGTTATTACAAGCTCATTAGAGTGGCTAGAGCTGGAGTTATATCCCTGTAAGCTTGATTATGCTACCAAAGTTTTCTTGATAAAGTTAATAATTCAGCACAAGTTTCTTTAAAACAGTGGAAGAAGAAGGACATTGATTTGGAAAATGGAAAACCTTTATGCAGGTAACATTTCTTTCTTATCTATTCTGTAATAGTGAATTAATCTCTAACTCAACATAAAGCTTCATGCTAGTCCACTATCAACAAAAATTAAAATGTTTCTGGAGTTGTCTCACCAACCAACGGCAAAACAACTGGTATTGTTGTGTAGAGTCCTTTCTCATGTAAATTAGTCAGCCATTTCAACAATGAAAAATGAAACACAGCACAACAAGGAATATAAGTTAGCACTATAAATGGCTTTGAAATTTATTTTCAGTTCAGAATGGATGTGTTCAGCATCAGAAAACTGACATCTTGCTCCTTGCTGATTCACCTACCCAACAACCACCTTTAAAGGTATTGGGCTGCTTCTGTTCCCTTCTGTGATGAATGTGGCAGCTGCTTGTCCCTTGTAATGGTTGATCAAACAAATGGTAAAGCCTTCTGACTGTTTTCCTAGGAATTTTCTATAGCAATGTGCTGCTCCAGAAATCTCACACATGGGACAGAATCGCTCTGCAGCAATACAGGCTGGGCACCAGCTGGATAGAAAGAAGCTTTGCAGTAAAGGAGTGAGGAATCCTGGTGGGCAACAAAGAATTTAAGTAAACACTGGCGAGCTGTCTGTCTCTGCAGGGAGTGGCCAACAGCTGTGGCGGCAAGAGCGGAGCCAGCAAGGCAGAGTTTGAGAGCTCCGCTCTGTTTAGCACTGGGGAGTTCACAGCTGGACTGGTGTGCCTGCCTGGGGTTTCCCAGTGTAAGAAATACGTCGCCGTCCTGGTGCAAATCCAGTCAAGGCTTGTCAGGAAACTCAGGGGACTGCCGCACACGGTGTGTGAGGAGAAAGAGTGCAGCAATTTAGGGTAATGATGTGGACAGGGTACTGTATTAAAACCAAAATAATAGCCCATGATGGTGTGATAAATACATAATAATATAGTGTTGGCTTTTCACAGATGTTCATTGTGTGCATGGTTTTATTCCGTTTATAGAAGTAGTCTTGTCATAAAGATAGAGGTATATAACCAATGTTTTAATTTCTGTTATGAACTAGATTTCGATATAGTAGTAAAATAGCTAATAAAAGTAGTTTAAAAGACTTTCCTTTACTAACCACACTGCCTGCTTGACTGGATAACACCCAAAGGACAGCACAGAGAAGACCTGCCACCGATACCTGACTATCAGCCATAACCAGATGCAAGGACCACAGAGAAAAGCCTATGCATGATGACTAGGCATGAGGCTGACAAAGAGTATTTAAGACGACTCCCTCAATGGCAGGTGTGCTTCCTGGCTTAGGGCCAAGCACCCAGCGCTGTTTCTTGGCTTTATTGTTTTTGTCCCCTATTGTCCTTTATTAAACTTTTAAATTTCAACAGGAGAGTGAACCTCGTTTTTCACAATGGAAAGCAGAATTTTCAAAGGAACTTTCATCTTTATCATGGTAAGAAGAGCCTTATTTTATGGCACCTAGATGGTTTATCAAAATTCTGGATTTTTCACTGCTATTTCCCTCAAATCTCAAATATCAGTATAAGCACAGAATTTAAACAAACTTGGCTGTGGATCTATTTAAGAACTGCCTTAGGATGCAATCCTGTGCCATGTGCTGTAGGATGACCCTGCTTGAGCAGGGAGGTTGGACCAGATGACCCCACTGGTGGTCCCATTCTGTGTTTCTGTGACAGGTTTTGAATAAGACCTGCTCATGAAAACATCTAGAACCCAGAATTTCTGTGCCTTTAAGTCTGTGGAAATAGAGGTAAACAAAAAAACCAAACACCAAAATGAGGGCTTTGAGTACACTATTATATGGGCAACCTGTATTTAAAACAGTGAGATAGGCTGCTGAGGAGAACACAGAATTCCAGATTAGTTCACTACAATATTTACATACTGTAGTAATTACATAGGAGTGACCTGAAGCCATACATTTTTCTGGAGAAAGACAAAGCTTGCCTTGATACCTGTAATTCACAGAAAGAAAATACACAAAAAGCAAAGATACAATGCTTGGCATTCTGAATGTTCTGGAATTACATATCATACCATCTTGGGTGGAAGAGATGATTTGTATCAACCTATTCCATTGGTTATGGGCAATTACTGTCTGCCATAGCCTTGGACAAAAATACTGCTGCGTCACTGAGTGGAACATTTCAAAGAAGGATGACATATACAGAAGGGAGGAGTCAAAATATATGTGCTTCATGGTGCTTTGTGGTTGCAGCAGCTTTCACAGAACACACTAAGATATAAAACATGGAATAAAACAGTATTTAATATTGGAACATTACTGCAGCAAACACAGGAAATATCATAAGCAATATTGTTGTCATAAGAGTTAGTTCATACATCATGGTTTAATTGCTTGCATAGTGAATGAATGTGATTGTGATCTCTACTATTTTTTTTTAAACAGTAATATATTTACTATGACTTACTATTATCATTGTGCTGCAGCTCCAAATTTCATATATTTAAAAGTGATAATATTACTAGCACTGGTTTACCTGTATCCATGGCAATAATATTTCATACATAGTTATGCTTTCAAGTGTTTTTATTAATGGTCTGAAAGGCCATACTGGGAGACAGAGATGGCTGGGATGAAGACCGAACAACCACTGGCAGAACATGCCTCAAAGCAGTCTAAGCCACAGCGGCATGATAAACACTTAGAGAACTTTTAGAAGATACTAGAGTCATACTATAAGGTACAAAATGTAGCTGCCTACAGTTACTTTAAGCAGTACCATCAAAGTAGTCACTGAGGCAAAATTAGTGAATGATTAGATAGCAAAGCAATTAAGAAGTCCTCTGGAAAAATAAAAGTTGGAGGGAGCCATTGACAACATACTGCAAACTTTTTTTGCACATTTTCAATAGAGATCTGAACATTTCAGAGTGGAAGTCAGACTTGAAAAGATTAATGTGAAATGCAGGCTACTTTTGCATGAATGAAAGGACACCAGCATTGGAAAGACAGCAAAACATAAGAAAAGGCCGTTAAAAATATGGAAATATTTTATTATGTCTCAGAATAAGAGGAACAAAAGCAAGATATATTTCTCTCAGAGCAGTAGTTTCAGCATTTGAAACATATAATAGAAAAATCCAGTCAGTAATGATCTTGTACGCACTTTATCAGCTGCTTTTGCACATTTCACAAAGAAAATTCATCTCCTTTGGGAGATGTAAGTTTTAGGTTATGACAACAGCATCATTTTATTTGCTGGCACTTAATCCGTGCATCTTTCACAAGAGGCGCCTGGCTGAGAAGGCTGCTGGAGGCTGTCCTAAATTCGGGGTGCCTTGCTCTGCTTCCCAGGGATCCCAGAGCTGCCAGGGCTGGGGGAGAGGCACCAAGCAGCTGGGAGTTTGTAACCCACACCAGCTGCACATTGGTGGAGACTTTCAGGTGTGTGGCAGGTTTATTCAGAGCTGAAGGCTGCACACTTTTCATCAGCCTGAACTGCTTTCCTCTTCTGTTCACCCTCCTTTCACACCCCTCCTTTGGGGTGGGTAGTCAGCTTAAACACTCACTGGCTTTGCAGCATATAGCACACTGTGGGAGTCAGTGTCATCTACAAGAGTTTCCCATGGTTTTACCATTTTGTTGCAAAGAAGTAAATTTAACAGATATTTTAGCATGTGACAAAGGAAAAATGTTTGGCCAATGCCCCCAAGAAGAGGAAACACAAAAAGAAAAATTAGCTGAATTTGTCAGCCATCCTAGTAGTCTTTGAAAGGTTTTAGGAAAACTTTCTTAATCTTTTCAGAAAATAAGTATGTGGTCTTCCTCTAAAACACTCACACCAATGAAATAAGAAACTCAAAACTATACATAAAGATCATTATTTTACCCTCAAGTAGTTGGCAAAAGTTCTTATTTTCTGTTTGAAATATTCCCATGTTTCAACCTCTATGTAATAGATAATGAATCAAAAAAATAAACTTCTGAAATTTATCCAGAAAGATAAATATGACTTTCTTACCCATACCTCATCACGCTTCAAAGATTAAATAGACAAATGCAGTGCATAATAAGCACCCTTATTTTTATTGTGTGAGTTGCAGAGAGGGAAAAAATGAGAAGGGAGGAAGGGGACCAAAATACAGAACTTTTGTCTGAATTTAAAATTCTGCTAGAAAAAGAGGAAAAGACAAAAGCTGTGGACTTTTCCTCTCTCCTCCAAGCCCTTCTGAAATCACAACTTCTAGCTTTGACCTTCTTTTGTCTCAAATACACAACTCTACAAAATAATTTGTTTATCATGCCTGAAAACATGGAACTATACCTGATGAAGTTGTGGCAAACAATATGTCCTTTTAGAAACTTTTAAGGGAAAAGAAAGCTGATTTTGGACTGAGTCTTATACAGGACACCTTCCCAATGCTTTATTAGTATCTAGAAATGTATTGGTGGCTGAAACAGAAACTGATGGTGTCTAATATGTGTAGATTTTTTTCTATTTTCAGACAATATTTAAAGGGGAATAAGGGAAAAAGTGATGTTGCATCACAAAGCTAGGACATTAGGAAAAATCTAGACACAGAAAGAGGATTTTTGATTAAGAGTCTGTGACATGACACACGACACCCCAGAATGTACTGCAGTGGCAGGTCTATGCCCAGTAAGAAGACAGGTCTTTAGTTTGCCAGTAGAAAGATCCTCTTAATTAAACCTTTTTCTCTGTATTTTACTTATGCACCTTTTTTCATATTTGAGAAAACGTGTAGAATAGCTCCGTACAGGTATTGAATATTTGTAGCATTTCTGCAATTATTACTTTATTTCTGTTTGTATGCATGTTACATCTCAGTATATTTTTAAAGAGGCAAGTATTTTCCCAATTTCGTTTTTATTCACAATAGAATAAAGCAATATTTTTTCTAAAAATGAGGAAAATATCTGCTCTACATTTTGTTGTTGCCTCACAGCTCTCATAGATCTTTGTCATTCACTGCCCTAAACAAATCTGCCCTTTCCAAATTCATGAAAACAACCCCTTCACACTGCTGCATACATTTCAGTAATTTATTAGGCTGTCCTTATTTGTTCAGCATTATCTCATTTGTTTGTCCTATAGGCTGTCAATTATTTAACTGTAGCAAGTCCAGTACATTGATTTAACATCATGAGTGTAAAGGCTTAAGATGATTTCTTTTCACAGTGGGACAAGGCTCTGCTGCTTCCAATGTTTGATGCCTATTTCATCTGAGGCAGATGCTTGGAGTCCGTGAGTAATGCTTCCTTTTACTTGAATGCATTTAATTTAGCAGTTTTTCACAGTGGTTTAATTCATCCCAGCTATTTAATGAACATTCATACCACACGTATAGATATAGTTTTCCTCCAAAAATCAGTAAAATGAATATAATAAAAATGGTTTCACCAACACTTGCTGCTAAGATTCTTCAATGAAATTTGAAAATTAGTTTGGGAGTGAGCACATGTTCAGAAACAATATAAAAAAGAAAGTACTTTATAGCAAAACATATCAGTCAGCAAATCTGAAACAAAAGGAGAAGGCTACAGACTAGAGGAAACTCTAAATAATAAACTAATATTTTTTTTCTAATATGTGCTGCTCAGTCTACATGAGACAGTCTCAGTTTCTCTCCCAACAAAATTTTGAAACTACATATCCATTATTCAGTGTTCAGTGTTTATTAACTGAACATTGATGAGAGCCATACTTTTTTCTGTAAAGACAACACAGCTCAATGAAAAACTCAATTTACTGAAGGATGGGTTATGCAAACAGCTTTTTTGAAAATATGCTTGTTGAGCAGGGATGGATATCTTTGTGATCCCAAGGATGGGTGTTCTACCTCAAGGACATCTGTGACACAAGTTCCCCACTGGGAAAGAACAGCTTTTGCTCGAAAATGCTTGCTGAATTTCAGAAAGAAGGACTTGGCGGTATTCATACCTACATAATCACCAGGCCGTTCTCTGAGGGATACCCCACTATTAAACATCTAAAATCATTCTTCAGATGAATTACAGTAAGACAAACAAAGAAAACCGATTTGTTATCTCCAGCATGCTCTGACTTCTGCATCCATCAAAGTAAACATCATAGCTGGAAACATGTCATGTTGTTGGTGGAGAAAAGAGAGACAAAAAGAAAAGGAAGCTACTTAAAGTGAGATTACATATGAGATTATTTCTCATTCTGTGGTTTCTACCTTTCACACCTCAGGGATTTTCAGACTGCCCTGTGCTGTGCTAGGAAGAAATTCTCTCTAATAAGGAAAACCATATTAGATTTTACAGCCCATGTCATTTCTGCTACAGCATCCAGACATGTAATCTTTCTTTATGAAACTCGTTGTTCTTCCTTGTCCACGACATGGCTTTGCCCTAGTAAGTCAAGATTTTTCTGATATGACTTCTATGCTTTATACAAGCGCTGTGGGAACAGACAATGAAAAGAAGGATGAATCTGAGCAAGATACATGCCTATGCTGTCACACAGCAGCTCACTAAATATCTTTCTGGGTTAAAAAAATGGTCTTGGTAGAAATACCTAAGCAGGGTAACTTTGTGGTTCACTATCTGCAGCTAGCTACAGTTAAAATCATCAGCAATTATCTGTCATAAAACTGTGCTGTGATTAACATAGAATAGAACAGGCTATTTCAGTTGGAGGGACCTACAACAATCATCCAATTTCCTGACCACATCAGGCCTGACCAAAGTTTTTAAGCAGGTTATTAAGGGCACAGTCCAAATGCCTCTTAAACACCAACAGGCTTTGGGTCTTGACCACCTCAGCAGGAATCCTGAATGTTTGACCTCCCCCTCAGTAAAAAAATGCTCCCTGACGCCACCTGAAATGGCCCAAGAGTGGTGGCCAGAGGAACACTGCTGGTGACCGAGTGCCAGACAGACGGAGCCCCATCCACTACAACTCTGTCAACCTCACTCTCCAACCAGTTCTTCATCCATGCACTGTGGTCCTGCTCATCCCACAGTTGGACAACTTGCCCAGAAGGATGCTGTGTGGGACAAAAAGCCTTATTAAAATCAGAAAAACTACATCCACTGCCCTCCCTTCACCCACTAAGATTTGTCATAGAAAGATATACAATTAGTTAAACATTATTCTCCTGTTGTGAACCCATGTTGACTTATTGCTGGTGGCTGACTCAACACCACTTTTCTAAGCATTCCATAACATATTCTTTGCAGCTGATGATCTGGTGAACCCAGACTTGCATTCAGAATTCCAATGGTGATGATTTTTCAAACTGGCAGCAAGAAAAAGTTAATAAGTTATTCAGGCTTTTTCCACCTTTTAGTTAATAAAATTAAATTGTGGTCTCTAACATATGCTTATCTCTCATTATTTAAATAAAAGGGGTGGAGTAGAAGCATATGGCCCCTATTTTTGCAGCTAATCAAAACACGAACCATGCAGCAGGAAGCCTGTGGACACACTGGAATGCAAAAGAGATGAATAAGGACAAACAAAATGTCATACACATACCACACTTCTGAAAACTGAGTAAAAGTTAGAGATTTCACTCTACATGACTGAGCCAGACACAAAGCACTATTAATTAAAAAGGAAACATAAGTTTCTTCATAGATCTAACTTAGGGAATATGCATTGAAGGAGCAGAAACAGTAAAACTCCCTTGTAACACAGATCCTAATTCTTGTTTGTATTTAATGGTATTGTTGAGTTATAACCATATACTTGTAAGTTTGATTTTTTGAGTAAAATAAAATACATACCATTTTCTGATCATTACTCATTTTCTTCTACCTTATGAAACTTCTACAATGGGCATGAATTACAAGAAAACTTTAATGGTGGTATGATCTTACTGTTTTTCAAGCCAAACAGATTTATTTGCTTTTTAATTCTTTCTATTGCTGGATTAACACTGTCTTATAAAAACAGATACTCAATTATTTTAAGATAGCTGAGCTTTTTTTTTTATTCACGCTCTATGGTACTTTTACTAACAGCTGTCACATGCCAGCTGTTAATTTCTTGATGTTGTGTAGTGACACAGTTATCTGTAGGATTTAGAAGTTAAAGCTGTAAGACAAATTTTTAATATTTGCTACTTACTCAGGTCACAAATTCAAGGTATTTCTTACATCTTCTTTACTGCATTTCTTGTGTATCTTTTGCTCAGCAGACACCCCTGTGCTGCAAAGCCATTTTGCTTATTTGTGTTTCCTTGACGATGTTTAAAATGTCACTCATTGTACACCATTGATCTCCTGTTAGAGCTCCTTGTGGTAATTCTATGTCCTTGGGTTTAGGTTAACTTCTCACATGCAAGATAAAAGCTGAGCTGTGACTACTTCTGTGAGGTTGGTCTGACCCTGCAGCTGTTTCATAAGCAGAATGCCAGGGGGTTGGAGAAGGGAAATTGGAGTGTAACTTTTTGTTGTTGTTGCCAGTACATCAAACCATTTGTTCAGTCCAACAGTTTATTCCCAACAGTCCCCGACACTTGCCACATCGGATCACATGCATGGCAGCACTCCGTCTGATCGGGAAGAGTGGCTTTCAGGGCACAATTTACAAACAATATTGGCAACTGGAAAAAAGCAGCATTCAAACTTGTTTAGAGTTTACCTTCAGAACAAAAATAAGTGTTCTTGGTTTTTACACTAAATTGCTCATATAAACGTACACATATTTGAAATGTATGTTATGCAACAACATTATACCACTATTAGGAAAATGACCTAAGGATTTAAATAGTGCCAAGAGTGCATGGAGATTTCCCATAATCTGAGGAGAAAGTAATTACAATACTGTTTGGTTCATTTTAGAAGCATGCATTCCCCTGTGTTTTAGTCTATTCCCAGTAGTTTTGCAGTCTTTTGCATCTTGGCTCTTCTATAGCAACGCTGCCCGAAATTCTTCCCGCTGATTTCAATCATGTGTTTGTGAATTAATTACTTTAAAGGAAAATTAAGCTATATTAAAAAGAAATTTTGAAGATGTAAAGGTCCCATTTTGCACCTACTGTTTCAGGTTTCAATATTGTGTTTGATTTAACTTACAGTAGTTGCTAGAGAAAGCTGCAATTTTGAAATAAACATTCTTCCCCAAAGCTTTATGAATTTGCACTCAGTATTCCTTTGGTCAATGGTATACTTTCTTTGCTGCAGAGCTTTGAGGGAAGAATCTCTGCACAAAAAAGAGCAAAGAATGCAGTTAATTTCTGCATAGGTATTTACAATAATTTCAGTATATTTTTAGTAGTTATTATATCATGACCAAACCAGGTAAAACAGTATTTTTTTACTTACAGTTACTCTTATCATATTTCTTTCTTACCATTGTACATTTCATTTTGTTGCAAGAACCAACCTTGTAAAAGGATCTTTTTTGCTGATGGATTTCAGAAGAAATGAGTTATTGTGAAATTCAGGTTAACTTCTTGATCCCTTGGGGGAACTTTGTTTGCAGTAGGCTTGCAGGTTTTGAATTACTGTTTTCAGAAGCACAAGGCTGTTTTGCAGAACCCAGAGCATAATAATGAAGCACTGCACTTGAGGCGTTACCTGCTGTAGGAGACAGGAGAAGGCTGCTCTGCTCTTCCACCCAACCTGCTGATAGTTGCTGCATGATACTTACCCTGAGAAGCGTGAAGTTTATTTTATTCTTGTTCCCCAGAGAATATCACTGTGAAAGCTTATTATTGTATCACCAGGTCTTGAAACTTTCTGCCACTTCTGCTCAACTGCAAACTAAGATTCTAAGGTGAAGTTTGAAAGAGAAAACACACACAAAGTGCTGTGCAATATCTTTCTGCCAAAGTGGCAGCAAACTTTTGAGGATCACAAAAATTATTTTAAATATCAAATTAAAAATATTCAACAGCATCACCTGTGGAAAAAAATCACCTTTAATAAAAGATAATTTTTAATGCCTGTCTTCGTATAACTATGCTGAACATTTAGAACAATAGATTCTGTCTACATACATGTTATATTTCCAAGCACCTGATGCCTCATATTCTTTGGAAATCCTTATGAGTTACTTTTGAAGACCACATGCTGACAAATGTGATTAAACTGTAGCTTTTGTTCTTCTATAGAGACTTCTTTCACTTGCTCTGTGGTTAATTTACTCTGCAGCTTCATGCAACTGCAAACAATTATTGGTTTCCTCTGTGCAGGGAAGCACTGGAAGCAGCCTCATCTATTCCATTACTGGCATAAAGTACTTTTGCACTTGTACTTATGTCACTCCTGACAGATGCCTGTCGATCCTGATGTGAAAGGACTTCAGCAGTGAAGATTTCACACCCACTCTATCCCACACTTCTGCTGTTCTTGGCAGTTGAATTCTTTCCTGAATATCTAATCAGAATGTCCTCTGCAAAGGTCCATTACTTCTTGCTCTATTTGGACAAAGGATAAGCTACAAATTTTGCTTACTCTGACTCCAGTGAAGCTTTTGAAAAGAAAAAATAATTACAAAATTACTTAAAGAAAGTTATGAAATAAATTAAATTCAGCAGAAGGTGGTGACAAATAATCTTATGCAGGAACGATAAACATCATGAAGATTGGATGGGATGAGCTGAAGCGTCTTCCTAAGCAATTATGCAGAAAAACATACAAGAGACTAGGGAGGATGATGAGAAGACTGTGACTTAACAATGTCAGGATAGTGTGAAGAGAGATAAACATCATTGTGGAAAGTATAAACAGACAGGCTATAAACAGGAAAGTATAAACATGCGGACTAGAGTACCTTATCCTACTAGGAAATCTTTATTTTCCAGAAAAATGTAAAGCAATTAAAGGAACTTTGATGATAAAAATTGAAAGCAGCTAAAGTGTTGTGCATATCATCTGAAAAGGTTAAACAAGCTGGGACTTGCTAGCGTAAAGAAAAAATATTTAAGAGGAAGATGACAACCTTCATCTAATAGGTGAACAAGAAGCAGAAAAATATATGATCATTTGAAGAGCTTGAAGTTGTTCTCTTATCTTTTTCTAGTATTTTGCATCAGGCTGCAATCATGAAAGTGTTTTCTGGGAGTTGTCACATGTCAGGAATGTCAGGACAGAGTTTGAGGTTGACTTGCCATCCTGGACATGTGCATGGACCTGCTTTGAGGGTGTCCTTAGAACTGTCAAGACTTGGGTGAGTCCACCTTCCCTGCATCCATCTTCCCTAGGACATACACAAGTTTGGCCCCCTTGTGCCCTCAGGAATTTCCCATGGCCTGTTCTGAATTCTGAAATCAGAACCCTGAAGTGGATTCTAGTCAGTGGCATTGAGCTGTTGACTGGGTCATACTGACATGGATTATTCCATTATTTGTTGACTCGTTTTGTGCATAGTTTCTTTCTCTTAGAAGCGGTGACCCTGGCCTCACCAGGCTGAACAGATTTTCATAACACTTAAGACTAAACAGAGACACTGGGGCAAAGCTTCCTCAGCTTCCACACAGACAGAAGAATGTCATGAGCATTCTCACTGCATTGCTATGGAAATCAGTGTCCAGAATACATGCTGATCCTTGCAACACTAGGAGTAACTACATACATATACAAAGATAAATTAAAATCAATTTGTTTGAAATTAACATTGATAAATTCCTTGAGACTTTCTGCAATGTCAGATTGTCATGAGATTTATATCATCTGCATTGCATTCTCTCATTAAAATGGTTTATATGTGGGACCTGGGATACGATATTCTTTCATTCTTTGTGTGTGGATGCCCTGTCACTGTGGTTTAGGAATGGCATGAGGTAGTACAGAATAACCTCAGGATCCTGGCCATGTCCCTCCTGGCTACTGCAAAAATTAGCCCTGCCCTGGCTGGAATCAGGACTCATGGTGTAGGAGAAAAAATCCCTTTATAACAGTTAGAAATGTAATTTTATACTTAGCTTGTTCTTTATATTATTTCACTTTATCTAGAGCAACTGCCAATGATATAAGGAACACAAATCTTTAATTTGGTAGAAGGAACATCATGAAGATGCATTAGGAATTAATTTCAGAAATTAATTTTCATACTATTACCATAATTAATGATAGCTAACTATTACCATAACTAATCATGGCTTGCTAATTGAAGATAAATATTGTAATAACAAAATGTCCATGTTGGTCTTCCTTCATTTTAAAGCAATGGTATAATTCTCAACAAGATTTAATTCCTTTAAAATCTTCCCAGATGAGCAAGCTGCTGAATGAGGATACTAAAAAAGGCCAGAGACTTGAAAGAAACCTTAAATAATAGAACTGGAAGGAGTCTGGAGAGCTCATACTATTCATCCCCATATGCATGTTTAATATCATTGATGTGAGTAATCCTGAGAAATTAAGTGGAGAAGCTCATGTGAGTAAATAAAAGAATATATATCTATAGGTCTGAGAACACATTTTTAATTACTAAGCCGCAATTTTTAATTTTTCTTAAGTAGGTTAAGTTCCTGATTTAAGGAGCTCTGAATTGGGCAGCCATTTAAAAGCCAGAAGTTCCACATATTTGCCGGTAACAAGGATAAGAGAAAATTAAATTTAAAAAAAAAAAAGAAGTCTTTCAAATAGTGCTTTTGTGCATTTAAATATTAAGACAACCACATGGGCAAACAAATTAATAGCAGTGCTTTTCTTAGGGCAAGATTTATCTGCCTGGAAATTTGCAAATACTTCCCGATTGCTCAGCTGGATAATTATTCTCATATTTATTGCTGGATCTAGGTCTTATGGCAAAGTCAGCTCCAAACCAAGGGAGAACTGCCATCATGGACACCCTTGATGTTATGCTTTCATCTAATAGCTCTAGATTTGACTTATTAACAGCACAACTGTATGCAAAAAGCTATATATATTTTAGAATGCTTTCAGTTGTCAGTAAGACATTTGCCTTACTCAAATATTTGAAATAGAATAGATGTTAATATATAGTATTTCTATTCTATAGCAGGTTTAATATCAGGGCAGCATTGTGAATCCCCCTCTTATTTTGATCAACAATAATCTACAAAAGCATGTCTACCTAAAGCACTAAACGTTTTTGTGAAACTTTCCTGGGGGTTGGTTAAATAATACGTCAATCTGTACAAAGACAATGTGGCAGTGAATATGCAGCACTCTAGGTTGCCTTAACATTTGAGAAAAACATCTGACAAACAATCAGTCAAATTAAACCAATTAACACTTCTATACCTCCAAAATTCTAAGTTCTTATGGTGACATTGACTACGACAGAAACAAACTACTTCCTCTTTAGAATAACAGGAGACTGCTCAGAATCAGTATTTTGGGTATATTTGGGTTAGAATTTTCAGGATTTGCTTGATGTACAAATTTCTTCCCCCTTTCAAACTACACAAAGCCATTTACCAGCCCTTTCATTTCAAGATTGAAATTCAAGTTCTTTTTCTTCTGTGAGGACATACTCTCTCTCTCTTCTGTCCATCAGCTGATCCTTAACTGGCTCAATGTATAATTATTGAAACCACTTTGACAGCTTGCACTACCTGATGCAGTTGTTTTTCTAGTCTGCTTTGTATGTGAGAATCTTGGCTTGTTGCATATATCCAAATACTTATTTTTATATATAAATATATTTATCTATATTTATATCTATCTATATCTATATCTATATCTATATCTATATCTATATCTATATCTATATCTTCTAGAAGTAAACATACAAGAATTCAAACAAAAGTGGATTGTAATACATGAATCATGTTCAGTCAAAAGAGTCAAATAATTCACAGAAGTTACCAATTAGAAAAAAAACCAACTCATACCTTAACACTTGCAGGTAAAGAGTTCCACTCATTTAGAAGTCCTTAGTCATACAGCTCATAAATTAAAAAATCTGTGAAACTCATCCCTCAGCTAAAGGATTACTCAAAAATCTGTATTATTTATATACCAGTTAAGGAATAGTATGACAAATTAGTTGTAAGCCATTTGGTAAGGTTCAATCACTATGGTCATGAACTAGTCATGGTGATTTAAATATGATATATTTTATTTTATTTTATTTTCTCTGTATCCAAAGGATACAGATAACATTTGCTTACTGTGATAAAATACATGACCAGAAAGCTATAATGCCATAATATATAATACTTTGAGCATAGTTAGATATAAGTAGGGGGAAAACTTACAATGTGTGAGGAGGAGTTAATCAACAAGCACGTATTAATTTGTAAGAAGAAAATATTAAATTTGTCCTATGGCCAAATTGTAAACATCTGGGCTTACTAGAGCAATTCAGAAATTAACAAATATATTAGGTAGTAGAAGGACACACAGTTACCTCTCAGTGGGGGTTTTCTTTGCAGTAAAATGATATCTCTGATATTACTAATACATTTTATGGCCTACTTCATATCTTAAAAAAGTTAAGAAACTTGTTTATAAAATTTAAGTTGACAAAAGTCACAAAGCCTTTAAAATTTTTACCGTATTTACTGTTTTAGAGTGATGCAGTCCCTAATATTTTTAAGTCTTAATCGCTGAAAATTTTGGTAGCCTACTGTGCTTCTTTGCCTCCTACTTTTTTTTCTTTCTTTATATTTTTTCCCATTCCAAAGATTAAATACATCAGTTTGGGTTCCCATAGTGGTTTTAGGCATTGCCATATTCATCCATGCAATGCTGGAGTCCCAGGAAGATCTGCTGCCAAAGTGGGATTTCCAGCCTGGTTCTGAAAGTTTCCTGAATGACATCTGAGAGCTTGGTCCTGATGTCACAGAATGCTGCAAACTGACTTGGAAATGGTAAACTTGCCAGCATAAAATGAGGAAGCATATGCCATATAAGGACAGGCTGAGGGGATGGGGTTATTCACCCTGAAAAAGAGAGAGCTTTGGGGGAACCTAGCCGCAATCTGATGGTTTCCATGAGGAAATTATCAGGAAGATGGAGCCAAGATGCCCATAGGGATGATACAATGACAAACAGCAGGCATAAGGTGAATCAAGACAAGTTCAGACTGGATATAAAAGCTATCCACTATGAGGACAGTTGAGCAGTGGATATGATCATATAAAAAAGTTGTGTGTTTTTTCCAGGCTTGGAAATTTTCAGGACAAGTATGAAATTTTCAGACCAGGCAAAGCCCTCAGTAACATGTTCTGACCTCACAGCTCACCCTATTCTGCGGTCAGCAGCCTTGACCCTGCAGGAGATGACCTCCTGAGACCCTCTCCAACATGAATTATCCTATTATCCTCTGATCATTTTTATTTCAATCTTGTACAGAGAAACAGATTAAATATTTATTGATCCATCTGTTTATTTGCTGTCTGTAATTTGAAGGTTAATATGTTCATAACAAGTAATTAAGGAAAGGAAAAAAACCCAGTTTCCACCCTAGATAGAGGTTAGAATGTAGATGCAACGTTGAAAGATGATCTGTATAACTTGTTACTTGCAAACGAATTTGCCAGATATTGGGAAGGCTGAGTTCAAGCTTTGTGCACATTGATAATGAGATTTTTGGCTTTTAAAATCCTGAGCAAAACAATAGAAAGATCAAAACCATGGACTTCCAGGTGTTAGAATTTAGTTTGTTCAGAGATCTGTTTAGCAAAATTCCATTTAAAATTGATCTAAAGGGCAGAAGAACTCAGGACAGCTGGTAGTTCTTCAAGGATGTCCTCCTCAAAGAACAACAGGTCATTCTCTGCACATACATAAGGTTAAGAGGAGCAAGGACCCCCTGATGGAGTTCAATCATCAAAAAGAAACCCCATGACAGGCAGAGATGTGCACAGACTACTGAGCAGGAATATAAAGATGTTACCTAAGAAAGCAGTGTTGGAGTTAGGAAAGCCAAAGCTCAGCTTAGTTGAAATTAAAAACTTATGGAAAGAATAGCAATGAGAACTTCTGTATGTCCATCAGCATACAAGGGAATACAAAGGGCCAAGGTACCCAACAGACCTTTTAATTGTCTCAGTTTTCACCAAAAATGCCTGCTATCAGGCTTCCTGGGTCACTGAGCCTACTGGCAGTCTCAGGAATATAGCATTATCCATTGTTCAGGAAGTAATTAGGAAGTAATCAGGTCAGTTTGGCACATGCAAATCCACAACATTAGGTGGACTTTACTTGAGGCTGCTGAGGGAGCTGAACATAGTCATTGTAAGGCCATGCTTTATCATCCTTGGAAGGTCATGGCAAATAAAGGAGGTTCCTTATGAGCAGAAAAAAACAAATATTACACCCATCTTCAGGAAGATCAGGAAGGCAAACCCAAATAATAAAAGACCTTCAGTCTAACATCAGTCCACAGAACTGCAAACAAACCCTCCTGGAAGCCCTAGCCAGGCGTATAAATGACAGAAAGGTGATAGGGAAAAGCCAGCACAAATTTAACAAGAGGAAATCCTGCCCACCTATAACAATACCACGACAGACTCTGTGAGAAGGGAATAGCAAGTACATTACATTTACCTTGATTTTGGCAAAACATTTGACGTAGTATCACACAGTATTCTTGCAGTCTGTTTGGAAAGATATGGACTAGAAAAGATGGGGATCAATACACTGGATAGGGCTGCTATTAAGAGGGCACTCAACGAGCAGGACAGATAAGTTGACAGAAAGCTCATGAAGTTCAACAAATACATATTTATGGTCCTACAATTTTATGTGGATTAATTCTGTACAGTAATTCAGGCTGGGCACCAACTGGCTACAAGGCAGCTTTGCAGTAAAGGGGTGAGAAATCCTGGCGTACAAGAAGGATGTAAAATAAACATGAGGCTGCAATGGGATGGGCAACAACATAGCAGGAATGTAGGCAGCAGGTCAAGGGCGGTGATACTTCCCATCTGGGCTATTCTCAGCTGGACTGCTGTGCCTGCTTGCGGGCTTCCCAGTTCAAGAAGGACATTGCTATCCTGGTGTGAGTTCAGTGGAGAGTCATCAAAACGCTTATGGGACTAAAGCACATGGTGTGTGAGAGGAGGCTATAGAGAACTGGGTTTTTTGACTCTCAGGGGAAGTGAAGGGTGAGGAGACATCTTATTGTTTTGAACTATCCAATAAGCACATGTAGAAAAAACTGTGGCATATTATTTCCAGAGATTGAGGAGTATGTGACAAGCAGCAGCAGCATCCTCACAAATTGCATGTTAACAATGTTTGCATACTAGAGTGAGTCCAGTGGAGCAGATTAGGGCTGGAGTGCATGAAGTATTAGGAGAGAACGAGAGAACTGGTTTTTTTTAGCCTTAGGATGAGAAGTCAAGAGGGTTTCTTGCTGCTTTTTAAAAGTTCTTAATAGAATGGCATAGAGAATATGGAGCCAAGCTCCTCTTAAAAGTGCAGAATGCATTGCATAGGGGTAATGGACCTAAGTTGCAACACAAAAGATTCTGATTAGATTCAAGGAAAGCAATTTTATATGAAATCTATCAGACACTTGAACAAGTTTCCCAGAGAGATTGTGGAATCTCCATCCATTCACCTGGCCAAGGTCCTGGGCAACCTGATCTGGTTGAGTGTGCTTTGACCAGGAACCTATTTGGATTAGACGACCATCAAAATTGCTTCTAGATTAGATTTATATTCAATGACTTATATTTTTCATTGTTTTAGTGAAAGTTTGTATGCATCCCATATTTTTAATTAATATACTGTAATGCCCTCATTTTATAAAAGAGAACATTAGGAGGACAATGTGAACATTTTCTGTATTTACAAAGCAGAATTATACAGTCTCCCAAAGCTTGTTTGCTTTAATTTAAATAAATAGAAGGCTTATCTTTGCTATCCATTTAACACAGAACACTTGTGTTGTTGTGCTGTATAATAAAAATTGTCCCTAAATGAATTGATCATAATTGTTCTTTTCATAGTACATTCATAGACCATGTATTTAGATATTACAGCCATATATGCACAGCATATACAGAGCATATGGATAGCAGCATTCTGCTCAGAGGCTGTATGATCCTTCTGTTGTCATAGCCAGGACTTTGAAGGACAGAGAAATCAGTAAATCAGATATATTTATAAAATTCACATACACCCAGACACAGGTATATACACATACAGAACTTATCATATTCCTTATACCATCCGAAATTAAGCCTGCCAAGCAGCCTTTTAGACAATCCCTCTTTCCACAACTCTTACAGCTGTATCAGAAACTAAAAGAAATTCTGCCTCTACAGACAGCCCACAGAGGCTTTCCCAAGACTGCCACGTGCCCAGGGGGCAGGGTAAGGCTTGGAAGGTTATGTGTAACAGCACCACCTGGTGAAATATTTTTAAAGTCTACATAAGGCAGTATTAGTAGACAGGATAACAGACTGCAGAAATCAAGGCTATGTTGAACCAAGCTTTTTCCAAAATAGTATTTCTATTTCTCACATATTTCAGAGTTGCTTTAAAGATCCCAAGTATAAGAACCAACCATTTAGTACAGAATTTGCAATTACCTGAATTTCATGGTCACACCATTGCAGCAGTCATCATAGGACTGGAAGGAAGACTCAAGAGGTCATTCAGTCCATCCCATGGTCCAGAACAGGATCATTTACCATTGTTCACATCCTGTCAGCTGCTCTCTAACTTGCTCTGGTGATGTCATAATGTTTCTAGA
>VZTX01012864.1:760421-775847 GCA_013400915.1 Pardalotus punctatus | reverse complement strand
CAAAAAAAAAAAAAAAAAAAAGGCCTACAGAATTCAAAATCTTCCCCATTAAACCTACAGTTATAGGTTACTTCTCTCCATATTCATCATATGAACCAACTAGTCCCTCAATTTTGAAAGGTTTATCATTCTCTTTCTCCTAACTCACTTCAGTGTTTTCCAGTCTTTTATTCAATCTGTTTTCTGTTACAGATTACCTTTGCTCTGGTCTAGCTCCTCCTGGAATAGCATTGCCAGGCTCTGAACAGAGCACTCTGGCTCTTGCCTTCCCAGTGCAGAATGGGGCACCAACAACCTTTAGATCCTTTTTTGCATGTCTGTACCAGACCAGCTGCTGTTTTGTTTTTTTTCTCTGTGAAGTAGATTTCTCTCACCTATAGGTAGTACCATGGGTTTCACTCCGCCCAGCAGAATCCTGCTTTTTTTATCATATCCACAGCAGCTTAAGTTTCATATTCACTTCAAATGCACTTGAGTCCTCTTCTTGCTTGATCTCACTTGCAGATTTAATAAACCATTCTCTTCTCTCATCTCCAGGCTACACATGAAAATATGAACCAGTATGAACCAGACTTAGGACTGCACAGGACTTGCACAGGATCTTTCTAGATTGCTTCATTCAGTCAGACACTGAGTCAGCTGCTCCCTCAGTGGAGACTTTCTGAACGTTAGCAATTCTGCACCAAATCCATAATAATTTAATCTGTGGATTTTTTTCCTTGGTTTGCATATGAGAATACCATCTAAGATAGATTTAAAAACCTTAACTATTTTTTTTTTCTCTGAAGTCTGTTACACTACCATGGACAGAAATCAGATATCATCGACCAGTGCCTAGGATGAAATTAAATCAGGTCTGGATGAATTGAAAGCATCTTTTCTACTGAGATATTCTCTCTCTATTACAAAATGGACTCCTAATTTTTTCTTAATTATCTTTACTTTGATAGTTATCTGATTGCAACTGACTGAAAAAAATTATGCCTAATCATCAGGCCTCTTCACAGGGCCTGCCATAGCATCCCCTCATATTCAGTAGGTCTTTGGCTTTGATTTTACAACTTAAGTAATTAAAAGAATAATTTGTCACTACAGGCTTTACTGTTACACTTCCTATACATAATTTCATGCCACACTTTTTTACCCTTCATATTATTGTTTTTCTACTCATCTTTTTAAACTGGTCCATACTTTTCTTCTCTGGTTTGTTTGTTTTGTTTTTTTTTTTGTTTTTTTGGTTTTTTTTTTCCCAAAGGGAAAGTTTATTTTCTAAGAATTCATCACAGCTGATCCTTACAAAAAATGTTGTGTGTCTTTTGTCGTTTTTTTTTTCCACTGAGATGAGCTGTACTGATCCCAGGAATAATTAAATTTGCTGCCTCTTCCTGTAAATGCCTTCCCAGACACTGGGAAAAGGAATATTTGCATTATCTACATGTAATATGCAATTCTCAACACTTCTGAGTCTACCTTTGTTGCAAAATGAATTTTTGCTTTCTGCCAACAATTTTACAACAAAGCACTGAAATTGCAGGGTTTACTCTTCCACAGCCCAGTAGTATATGGTGCTTGATCTACAATTCACACTGCTGTGGATTTTGATATCAACTATATTTTTTTCTTCATACTTTTTACAATATTACTGCATGTCTCCTTCTTACACAGGCATTCAGCACCAGTCTACAACTTCATTTTTTCTCCATTCCAAGTTAGAACCCCATTCACATAACAAATCTTGCTCACTTTTTTTTTCCAGAATAAATGCTTCAGGCATAAGATGTTTCTCTTCTAAAATTTAAACTATTCTTCCCATATTATGCTAATCTGCAATTTTTCTTAAACATGGCATGCTTTTTAGAGCACACAAATCTATAAAGTAAACACACACAGGAAGAATATATGTTCCATACATAGGTTTGTTATACTAGATAAGATGTTCCACATTGTTTTATAGTATGTTATGGTTTCCTGGGGATATAAATAAATACCTGGAGGATGGCTAAAGCTTTCAGCCTTTGCTCTGGCATTTTCTGCACTTGATTTTTCATCTTTGTGATTGCATTAATGCTATTGTCATGCTTATAATAACAGTAACAATGTTATGATAATCATATCCCCCTGTTTAAGCAAAGTGAAGCAATATTTTAAGTAATAAAAAAAAAGTGAAGCAGTTATTTGTAGATGGGGGATGAAGAAAAGGCTACTTCTGGCAAATATGACATGGAATATATTATATTAGGAATGCCTGTCTTACCATGAGAATATATTTATCCAAACGGGATTTCAGTCAGGATAAATATTTGTTCTGAACTGAACTTTCTGGTTTCAATCCTCACATCTCCTAAAAAATCAAAGTAAGTTTTATTCTCACGCTGAAGATTTAATATACTTCACTTTTAATTTGTGTCCATAAAAAGTCACGATTCAGTGTCAAAATTCAGAGGGTCTGAAGACCTTCAGACTCAGCCATATGAGACGTGGTTCCTCCCTTCCCATGTCTGATTTCCCCTGACAGCGAGGAGGCCTTGCTGTGTTACAGGAAGACACTCAGTCCTTGTCCATTGGCACTGTATAAAGTACATCATACATGTAGTTTTTCTCACAGCTTCTCTCCCACCGATGCTTCACCCTAGTTTGTAACATCAGAAAGCAGGCAGTGTTAATGAAAACACCCTTCCAGGCTCACTTAGTTGCTCCTCAAGCTAATAGGTATTTAGCACATTCTCTGTTACAATGGTATCTAAAGGATAAAGTGCAATTAATATCATCAATATGTTCTAGGTGGGGGTGGTGAATTGGTGCAAATCCTCTGCCATAGCTAATTTTTTAAAGTCACAGATGCTTTTCTTAAAACATGTGTTTTTCTGAAAACATGTCCTTATCAGACAGGGAGAGGGAGGAGTGTTAGAATGTTATCAAGGACTGTTTATATCACTCACAGTGTTTCTGGTTTTTTGTCTAAAAAATGGTGATGTCTTTTCTCCCTGAAATTTAATGAATTTAATTTAATCTGTTTAATGACTTGTGACATAAACAGAAGAAAATATTTAATTACATCTTCCACTTTAATTTCTGAGATTCTCTACTTTATATGGCATTTGCATCTTACAAATATACTTTTTTTTGCAGTTCTCTTTCTACCTGTTACCCCACTTGCTGAAAAATTCTCAAACTATGGTCTTACATTGGAAATTCAGCTTTTCACTCTGTAATGAATGGCTGTGATCACCAAGAGCATATTCTCAGATATTCAGTATTTTGCAGTAATTCAAATGAACAAAGCTGTTTGCCAAGAAACATTCTAGGAGTTTATAAACTGAGTGTTACTTAATATAGATGTGACATAAGTCCATTTGTAGTGTTCATGCAGAAGGCTTTGTACTTTCTTTTTGGAAATAGGTATGGCTGAAAGAAAGAATAAAGCCACAGTGATGTGATTTTTCTTTTGATCAGAGGAGTTCTATAAATCACACTCCTAGGAATGCTGAACATCCCTGAAAGGATTTGTATCCCAGAAATCATTTGTATCAAGGTGTTTGGTGCCTTTGAGCACTAAGACCTATTTCAATGGGATTTATCAGTATTTACACAGACTCAGGAACTGGCCCAACAATAATAGAAGAATGAACTTATCTTCAAATTACGGTTTCTTGCAGTAATTGTGTCATTTAACTTGTTTCACTGCTAAATAGTTTTTCATATTTAAAAGCTGCTGGCATAATGCTAAGACTAATATTTTTTGTGCTTTTTTATCATTGTTATGGATGTCTGTCTTTTTTAGAGAAAAAAGACTGTTCCTATTGTGATGTAACTGGGCTTGTGATATTTCTTTACAGGAAATATCTATACTTCCCTCTGGGGGAAGAGGGAGAAAAGGAGTATCTGACCTAAAATTTTCTTGGACAACATAGTCCCTTCTTCACTGGCCAGAAGTCATCTGGTGAGTTTCAAAGGCAGGTATTTTTTGGCTTCTGGGTGGGTTTCCCTTCACTAAATTAGGGGTGGGCTGTTTTGGTTCATCAGTTAATTAACAGGTAATTCTCTAAAAAAAGTAAAAGAGGAAAAGGATACAGCTTTGCAGCTCACTTTTGTGTGATGTTTATGTAGCACTGAATTTAACTCTTGTTTTTATACAGCTGGAGCTTTGGATGAGAGTACAGCGTGGGTGAGAACTTAAATTGCATCCCTTGATCTGCTTATTGAAAAGATATCTGTTTTCTATTAGCAGTCTTAATGACTATCCTCTAAGATTTCTGAAACACTCCAGAAACTCCAATTATAATACCAGGAGCATAACAATGCATGCAGATTGCTGCTCTCCAAGATAAGAAACCTGCAGAATGGTTCTAGGAGAATAGTTTGGGTGCTTCATGGTGGACTGTGGTAGCAAGTTGTCAGGGACCTGAGCTTTTGCTAAGAGGAAAACAGTGTTGAAGGTTCATTCCTTGGGTTTGCTCAGAATTATTTTTTCATGTTTCCCAATTTCACTGGAGTTAGTTATACCATGGTTACTTAGGTTTGGTACATTTTATTGTCATGATACCTTTAGAAGCAGAAGAACTACACACTTGAAGAAAGCTATGCAATAACTAAGTAAAACAAGATGAACAACACCATATATAAAACAGGATTAAAACTACAGGACATGCAGCAGCCACATGGAAGCTGAGTAGTTTGGCTGCTACAGCTACAACAATCTGAATAACAGTCATATGATCAGAGAGCAAGAGAGACTTTTTGAATATATTTTTTTGTAGTTATGCTTGAGACCAACTCATAGTACCAAACTGGCTGGGCTATAAGCCTACAGCCAGAAGGTATATAAAAACTGGACAAAATGTGTAGTAGTGTCTCCTTTGAATCCCCTTTCAGACTTTGGTAACATTTGACTGTGAAAAACTAATTTTTCAGGAACTTTAAGAAGTGAAAGTTTTTTCTGAGCCTAATGGCCAGTAACACATTTCCTCCATCAGCACACAACTTTCTCAAGTTGCTATTTGAATGCTCGCAAATATTTAGCATTCACAGCATCCTTCAACAAAGAGTTTTACACCTTGCTTATACACAATATAAGGAAATATCTCATTTAAAACAGGACTATCTATATTTAATATAAATTTTACAGCTTTTGATTCAAACCTGAAAACTGATGTAGTTAAAACACATGGGCCTGAACGGTGTTCCTCTTCTCCCTGCTAAACCCTGTTAGTCTAATAAATTAAGTGAGTTTAAGATCAAATAGGATCTGTGGAAGAATAATGTGTTTAGGTCCCAATTTCTGTTATACTGAATCCCCTGTCTTCTTCTATAACTGAGATCATTAGCCTTATTGGAAAAAATCAGGTGCAAGCCATTATTTCCTACCAGACCTGTGAATTTGGTAATAAAAGGGACACATGCATGACTACTTCAGGGAGAATGGTAGGAAAGCAGATCCCAAGCTTAATTAGGCATCAATAGCAGACAAAACTAGTGCTGACCTACCTAAACCTCATAAAGTAACTTTTCTTAATCAAATAACTTTTCTTAATCAAAATATTTTTTTGGCTTTTGTATATTTTAATTTTTTTTCCAAAGTAAATGACTAGAAGATATTTTATTGTAAAAGATGAGTTTTCACAGATCCAGAAAACTCCTGTGTTTTTCTTTTGTTTAAAACATAGAATTATAGTGTAATAGCAAACCCAGGATTTTTTAGCCTAAAAGGTAGCAATCATCACAAATTTTTTTTTTCTTTTTTTCCTTTTTTTTTATTATATTGAATAAATTATTATTCTCTGTTCCTTTGGATATTTTCAAATTTTCAGACCAATGCAATCTGTTTATGAATTAGAGAATTATATAAGACTGCATTATTTTTTTTTCTTCTTGCTCTAAGTATATCAGCATGGCAATTATGACATTTCATGCATGGCTCCTGGGAATTCTGTTTGTCTTTTGAGATTTCTACTTGTACTTAAACTTACACTTACAAATGTCACTGTTTTCTAAATGTCTCAGCTGCACAGGTAATGGCCAACTTTTGTTTTGGGTTTTTTTTTTTTTTTTTGTTTGGTTTTTTTTTAATAAACCCACTTCACTATGAAGGACATGTTTTATAACTGGATATTTATTGTATGATTTTATTCTAATGTTATTCATTAGTAGATTGCCTTATAATTCATATCCTTTTCTTTATATGTTGATAACTTTCCAAAATACTCCTACACCACTGTCACTGTTGCCTTTGAACATTTTCTACCAAGTTCTTTAAGTGTTCTCTTGTATTTATTCATTAATTTATTGCCCTCTTTTGACTTTCCCACTCCACAGGAGACTGATGCTGGACTTTCAACAAATGTTCCAAGTCTTGTGTCCAACCTAGGGTCACAAAGTTGATTAAGTAATTGAAGGATGTGTCTTACGAGGAAAGGTCAAGACCGTTTAGTTTGGAGAAGAGAAGGTTTGGGGGATGTAAATGTGTGTAAATACCTCAGAGGAGGCAGAGAACAGAAGAGATGGAGACAGACTCCCTGCCGCTCAGTGAAAGCACAAGAGGCAATGGCCATAACATGCAAAAAACCCCAAAAACTCTTTAGAAAAAGCTTTTTTTGCTTTTTTCTGTGAGGGTGATCAAACACTGGAACAGGTCGCTCAAGGGTGTTGAGGAGTCTGCATCCTTGGAGGTACCCAAAACTCACCTAGACATGCTCTTGAGAAACCTGCTCTAGTTGACCCTGCTTAGAGCGGGGGGGGTCAGACTAGACAATCTTTGGAGGTCCCTTGCTGCCTCAATTGTGAATTTTCTTTCAGCCCTAAGGATCCAGAAAGCTCCTGTGAAATGGGTAGGTCTCTGATACTTTAGACTTTGAGATCTTGATCTCAAAAAATGGAAAAATTTAGACAAAGACCCTTAGTGATAAGATGGTGCTCAAATATCTGTGAGATTGCTTCAGCAGCTATTTATAAGCTTCCCTTCCAAATACACACTGTGGATACGCAGTTCTGTATCCATCATCTGGTTTGAAGAGAAATTCTACAGCTGGAATATTTCATTGATTAATATCAATACCTTTTCTCCAAAGCAACAAGAGAAGCATTCCCAACATGAGGTAGGTTCATCAGCAAGGCACAGGGCTGGATTGCATTTGCCAATGATGTTTACTCTACAGCTCCCCACTCCTTAGTGCTAGGCTGTGCTGTCAACATGCAATCTCTATATTTAAGGTGTGATTCTGTGCCAGGACCTGACTCAGTCCACACACCCAAAGCCTCCCTTCAGAAAATCACTCCAGACTCCTGGACTCCAGCACCCCAGTCTATCTCTCCTTCAGTATCAGGCGATTTCATGGCCAGAGTGACCTCTTATCCTCAGTACCAGCTCAGTCTGTCTCAGCTCACTCCAGAAAGTACACTTTCTCCAAAATCCTGGGACCCATTACTCTTGGCAGAACTCTGCAGACTTGGGTCCTGGAACATTACCAATTCTTACAACTTTCTGCTGTCTGCTGGGCACTCTTATCAAACATGAAGCTGAAACCATTACCTCACACAGCTTCACACAGTTCTGGAAGCCATCTGTGGTTAACATGTTTTTACTAAGGTCACTAAGTGGCAGAACAGAGGTCTGAAAGCAAGCAGTGCCAGCTCCATCTCCAAAGGGATCATGCTGCATTAATCTATCAGAACACACTGAAGCTGTGAAGAAGGAGAGGAAGAAATTCAGGATCTCAGCAGGAGCGAGAGAGACAGTATAGCCCTGGCAAGTGGAAAAATTATGGATAAAAACTTACCTGTGATCCAAATCTGGAGTGATTTTCAACTTTTCTGTAGTTCTGTGCTTAAGTCCAGTCCAATTTAAATATTTACTTGTTGATAGCATTTCCTAGAGTATTCTTTTCTCAGTCTAAGAAAAACTTTGGCCATTAAATAAATAGTACCACAATAATTATAAAAACATTACTTTCTTGGAGCCAAGAAGACTATAAAATTAAAAGCAGGAAACTTTTCATCTAGGGAAAATACTTGTCATTCCATCTTGCGAAAACCTATTTCACTAATTAATTCCAAGTTTTCAAAAAGTGTCACAGAAATCCCAGAATTAACATGTATAGACTTTTGTTTGCTTTTATTTTCAGAACTCGGTTCGTATCTTGAATTCTGCAGGACTGTGCCATTTATTTGCACTGCCATTTGCAGCTTCTGTTAGGAGGAAGCTTCCTTTAAAGTAACTATGACAGCTACTGAGGGAAAAATTGAAACAAACACAGAGACTTTGCAAAAATGATTCTTTAGATACACATGAATATGGTTTTCTTGGCTATGAATTTACCTACGTACAGTTCTCTATTTCAGCTGCTCATTTTAGATTAGGTGTTTCTGTTCTGTAGTATGAGTTAACCTGATTAACCTGTATAGGTCAGTAAGTGCCTTGCATCAGATTTAATCATTGGAGTAATCAAAGCATTGCATAGTTATACTTTTGCTTTAGGTGCTTTTTCTTTTTTTTTTTTTTTCACTTTCAGTGGATTCTGCAGATGGAGTAAAGATCATCATAAAATGTCTAGAACCAAAATAATTTTACTATATATATGCCCTCCTTATTGAAAGAAGAATATGTAGACTGTGTTGTGTGGTTCAGCGGGCTTTGAATCAACGGTCTTGCCCTTTATTCAGGAAATCAGTATTTCTTTTAATCAATTAAATTCATGGGAACACCATTGACCCCAGCCAAATGACAATAAAGAATAATCCATGCTAATAACCAGTCTTTGAGAATGAAAAAAAAAGAAATAGCCATATCATTAGTCAGTAGAAGATGCAAGAAACCCATTTTGACATAATCTGCTTTTTGTATTTTTTTATCTCTGTATCTATTGCCTTGCATTGATGCTACTCAGGAAACAATAGCATCAATATTCCTTATAATTTATATTTTTATTGGCAATTATCAAACTTATTTTGACAAAAATATAAAACCAAATCAGTTTTGTTACCCTGAATTCCTGTTCTTAGAAGCCTCTTGTGACAGAGATCTGTTCTGAAAGATTAACTACCAGAGTGAAATAACATATGCCACTTACTAATTTTGCACTTCATTCCTTTAATCTTCAGGCTAACCTTTTTCTTAAAAAAACAAAACAAAAAAGCCATAAATTCCAAGCAGTCTTTTCTAAAGTAATGTTATGTGCATTAATATGGTTCCTCCTATATTATGTTTCTGTGGAAAACAGTTCTATACATTTGCTAAATAGAAGAAACTCTTCCTTCTTGTTTTTGACTAATTGTTCTCTGAAGAATCTGTCTCTTCTTCTGCAATGTTTTTACGAGATAGGGTACGTAGGGTAATACAACTCAAGACGAAGCTGTATATAGGATCAATACAAAGGTATTATTGTATGTTCTAAATTATTTATTATTCTTTATGCATCCAAAAGCTGTAAAAGTGTTCTGACTATAGTTATATCTTGATCAGGTCTTTCCTGAGCTGCCTATGGTATTTGTCTCTAGTATCTCCAGTTAATATGCAATATTATAAAGCTGCCTGAGCAGTTCCAAATTTCCAAATTCTTATTGTTTTCCTCCCACCTTCTCTTGATCTACCTGAAAGGAGAGAGTAGATGGTTTCTGATGTAATACCACTAAGTTTGCACAAGTGTAAACTGTCCCAATATGAAAAATGAGGAAGTGTATAATTGCAGGTTAATGTCTTTAAACTGAAAAAGTATAATATTATATAGAATTTGGAAACTAAGTAATATTATAACAGTGAATGTAAAGAACAGCATGATCAAAATAAGAAGGGCCAAGGTTCAAGCAGAGAGAAAACTGATGCACTTCTGGATAATTTTCTGTTTTTCACATGTTTTTTGAGAGAAGGAGACTTTCTAAATAGTTGACCCACCATTTAGCTAATAACAGATGGTCCAAAACCTCTAAAAATCTGATCTCTATTTTGCTTCAATCTTTAATAAGAAGGTTATCTATGATTAGATGACCAATGTAGTCACCATCTGTGATGAAAATGTGCAAGGAGAGAGGTTACTGAGGTACTTTCAGATCATCTGAATCTCAAGCAGTTCCTTCAATAATCTCAGAACTTTTAGTACTTACTTATTAGTAAATACTCTTAAAAGTTGATGGAGGCTGAGAGAGGCCCAAAGTTAGATACTGTGTTCAAAAAGTAAAAGGGAGAAAAATTACACAACGAATTATAGAACAGTCAGACTGTAACTTAGCACCTTAAATAACAATGTTAAACACCTCAAGCAAGTCTGTATTAAAATTAAAAGTGAATTTCACTTGGTTCCAGGTGTGTGAAATCCAATATATTTCTGTGGGAAATTGTGTCATCATTTTTTGAAGAACAACAGTAGTCCATAGCTGCAGTTACAAGATTTGAAAGAGCAAGTCCTGTTGAGTGAACTCAGTAAAATAAATGCAGAAAAATTCAGTAAAAATTAGCAGTCTTCAGTGTTAAATAATAATAATAATAATAATAATAACAAAGTTATGTATCCTTAGTAGAGAAGATAATGCTGTTAAGTAATTAGCCATGAGATTTTCTCTTTCTCTGCCTATGGGTTTTAAGGTCACAGGGAGTGCCAGGCTTCCTGAAAAAAATTTAATACTACCCTTCTACAACCATGGTCAAGTAAGATGTGTTAACATACTGATCTTAATGGCAGGGATGGCACACAGGCTGGTGTTTCCCCCGAGCAACCCTCAACAGGGCTGCCTGACCTGGTTTTGGCCATGCTGCCACATCCAAGCTCTGGAAGTGCCATTGAGGCACTGGCTCTGCGTATTCTTACTGGTAGAGCAACTCGACTGCAATCTCAGCTCAGCATGAGGTGTCCCGGCAGAGCTGGGCTGTGGCAGCACAGTATCAAGGTGACAGTATCAAGGTGACAGCTATGGGCAGCTTTGGTGGCCAGCTGCTGAGGGGGGAACCTGGCCACCAGTGGACTTGGGGGCAGTGTTTTGGTCAGGCAGATTGGCTCTTTTGAGTTCTTGCTATCTTGCAGGATTGTGAGATTCAGCATCTTTCCCAGAAATTTATTTCCTGTGGTTCGGGATGTCCTACAGCTGAATAGAGGAGCAGAGAGCAAAGGATCTGTTTCTCTTCTCCCTCTGTTGAGAGGCTGTTTTCCTGACCAGAACACTCAGGCAGAAGACAACGGGGAAGGGAAAATGAAGGAAAGAGGTGATGGAGATTGAGCCAGAGTGGCAAAGAGAGTGATGTAGGGAACAGAAGGTTCTCCTGTATGTCCTGTTCTGACTTAGCTTTCCCTAGGTCTCATCACAAACCCCTTGACACTGGAAAAAGCTGTGATAACACAGAATCACAGAACGGTTGAGGCTGGAAGGGACCAAGTTCTTTATGTTAAGCTGCTACTGGAATGTGTAATGCCTCTGGCTCATGGTTTGCTTTGACAAGCAGCTGTGGACTTCAACCTTTTGTTCTGTGTTGTTTTGCTTCTCTAGAGGGGTACAACAGATCCTTAGACACCAGCTGGTGAAGGAACAAATTCTTTGATGTTGGTGGAGTCCCAAGGGTACACAGGAGATAGTTTCTGACAATCTTAAATGCTAGTTTTGCTTTTGTTTCCCATTTAGAGAAATAAGGTAGAATACATGAAGTGTCTTTTTTCTGAAAATTTTTTGCTTTTCAAACACAGATTATAGAATCCACTGTACCTTCCTTTTCCCTCAGGCACGCAAACTTTCAGGTTGAGCCAAGTAAGGATGCTTATTTTTGGCTACCTAGTGTAATTGGTCTCTAAAAACATATGGCATTTCAACTTTCGCAATGACATAATTGTCATTCAACTTCAATAATGTTCACTTAATTAAATGCATCCTGTGGAGAGAAGTGTTAATATATTAAATAAAAAGTAGAGCATCCAAATTAGAAAATTCAAATTCAGATTTGGGTACTGCACAGTTTCGATTACCTTGTCTATATATAGAATGTTGCAGTTATTAGTTACATGACAGTATGGTGCTTTTTTTCACTGGACCTCTGCCTCTAGAGATCTGCTCTAAGAACTGATGAAGGTTTTAGACATTAAGATATGGGATGTTTCTAGCTGGAGTTTGAAGAATGAATTGAAAGATGCAGGTTTCTAGTTTAGAGAGGGAAAGTAGAGCGGGGGAGTCCATCAGCTGGAAAAGAAAACACAGAGTCCAATGGAAACATATCATAGGATTATAAAATCACAGAATCATAGGATATGCTGAGATGGACACCAGCCTGATGTTACCCCATTCACTGTAACTCTTTGTCCCTGACCTGTGACCCACTTGCTCACCCAGCACATAACATCGTTATCCAGCTGTATGCTGGGTATTTTGTCCAGAATACTGTGAGACATATCATAGCTTTGATGTGGTATTTGCTCATATCTCTTGTGAGATATCAAAAGGTTTTCTGAAGTCCAAAAAGATTACATCTAATGGCTTTTCTAGATCAGCTAGGTGGGTTACCCTGTTGTAGAAGGAAATCAGGCTTGACAAGCAGGACTTAAGCCATGCTGGGCTGTGATTGATTACTGCATTTTCCTGCAGGTGTTTTTTCATCCTTCCCAGAATAGTATGTTTCATGATTTTATTGGGCACTGAAATGAGACTGACAGGCCTGTAGTTTCCAGGGTCTTCCTTCTCACCCTTCTTGAAAATTGGGACAATGTTTACCAGCTTCCAGTCAGATGGGACTTCTCCAGGTTCCCATGACTGCTCAAAAATCATCAAGAGAGGTTCTGGGATGACATCAGCTAGCTCCTTGAGGATTCTCAGATGAATCCCATCATGACCCACAGATTCGTAGGGATCCAGCTGGAGCAGCAGATCCCACACAATTTCAGGGCTAACTGGGAGCTGATCATTCTCTCAGTCATGGCCCTCCAGCTCAGGGCACTGAGATCCCCTTGTTCTATCACCCATGTTGAAGACTGAGGCAAAGGATGCATTAAACACCTCTGCCTTCTCCGTGTCCCTGTTTGGGGGGTGACCATCCTCAGCCTGTAACAGACCAATGTTATTTCTACTCTGCCTATTGCCATTAATATATTTGAAAAAGCTTTTTGTTATTTCGCCCCACGGTTCTGGCCAGCTTCAACTCCAGTTGAGCTTTGGCCACACAAATTTTCTCCCTACAGTAGCAAGCAGCACTCCGTATTCTTCCCATGTTACCTGACCTTGCTTCCACTGGCCATACACCTTCCTTTTGTCATCTTATTTCCAAGAGAATATCCCTGTTCTTCTTCACTAAGCTGGCCTTCTCCCTCACCTGCTTGACTTTCAACATTTAGGAATTGCCTGCTCCTGTGTCCTCAGGAAGTGACGTTTAGAAATAATCATTTTACTTCCTCTTGCTACCATGTTACTTTCTCTTGCTCTGCTGTTGAAGCACCTTATGTCTGGTCTTTCAGAAGAGAGTTATGCTTATCCTATTGTTTTGGAAAGGCCTGAGATACCACTGGGCAACCTTTGGGTTAATTAAGTTTTTGCTGTGGAATTATAATTTTATTTCCTGAGAAATTGCATGAGAGTAATATAATGAGGAATTAGCTGTTACAGGCATAACATCTTACTGAAATAACAAACAAATTACATGATCATCATGGTGAACTCTTTGGAATGGCCTTTCCTGTTCAGGTTCAGGGAGACAGAAAGCAGTGGAAAACTATTAAAGCAGAATCAGCTGGGGCAAGAAGACAAGGAGTCCCAATATCTGTATTAACACACTAAATTTCAAAAGCTTTTGTGAGGACGATTGTGGTACACATGGAACAGAGAACATGCTTAATTTTGCCTGTTTAGATATTTTGTATTTTCCTGAGTACATACAGGGTCATGGAATTATTCCTGAATTTTGAAAGCAGTGAGTATGCGATATTGGTCTTTCCACCTCTGAGAGACCAAAACACGGATGACTTCAAATACCAAATACTGAGATCTGCTTTAAAAAGAGGTTTTAAAATTCTGGTTTGTGTCTTGATTTTTTTAAAACTCCCTATGCTTATTCCACTATATATGTGTGTGTGACAGTGAGGGTGGCCAACTCCATAATTTTTGAAGTGACTGCAAGTAAAGCCTTTTCATGTTGCAAAAATTCTCACACCCACCTCTACTAACTCCTTCCCAGCAATTAATTCTGCCAGAATGTTCTCCCCACATAGATTTGTGTTCATCCTTCAATCATATCACTGCTGCTTTTGAGAGTTTTTCACCCTCTCTCTCCCAAAACAGTGGGTGCAGTTGTAACTTTCCACTTCTTCCTTGTATGTTCCTCCTGCCCCAGCAAGCACTTCAGGGGAAGGAAGAGTGAAAAACAAGCATTTCTTCCATCCAGCTGGCTGAGAGGAACAGAGGGCAGGAAAGTTCAAGTCTCATCCATCTTAAAAACTCAAGCAATCTAAGAGGTGCAAATATATGGGCAGGGATTCTGAACTATACATGCTGTTGGTTTCTCTGATTTGTTACACTTGTGGATGATGCACCTTTTTCTGGATAGAAATGTGAACGGTGGCACAGAAATTAAGGGTTAAATATAAATTAGGTTACAGTCCATAATGTTTTGGTCTATCATCCTAATTACCTGCCTTCTCTTCCACCTGCCTAATGGTCATCCCAGTATCCTATGTCTTGCTTTTGACAGCTTATGATCACTTAGATTTGCTCCAATTCTTCACCTTTTGTAGTAGCATAGTACTCCCAAGTCTCTCTTGCTTCTAACATTACTCCAATCACCAGGAGACACCCTTGGGACATTCAGGCCCATTAGCATCTGTGTTGCTCTGGTCTCTTCCTCTCCTGGGAGAGCTTTGGCAGCCTCCATGAGTATAAGGATGTGACAAAGCAACAACAGTGGCTACAGAGTAGATCAGAGAGGGACTTAACCTGTGGTGAGGAACATTCGGTGCAGCAATGGGCTGGGGAAGCAGAACTGTCTGCATGTGCTTACAAAACTTCAGATAGTAAATGCTGTGCATGGCAGGTACTTAATTTTATTGTGTTAGCTGTCCAGCATCTTTCCAGTGCTTTCTTTGATAGGAGCAACCAAGTACTTTGGAACACGGTAAGCTGGGGAAAATGTATGTTATGCTTCTTCCTAACTTGGATGCTGGGTTTGACAAAAATCGAGGTATGATTTCTAAAAAGGGGATTCCGCCTCCGGAAAAGGTACCCAGTGAAACAGTCCTGCAAGAGCCCTCCACCCGTGGGAGTAATTTCAAAGAAATCTCCGAATGTCTCTCCCTCCGGCGCGGGAGGTGCTGCCACACACCCTGGGGAAGGCAGTGGCGTCCCCGCGGGAGCCGGGCAGGGCCGGGGCCGCCAGGGGCGGGCCGGGAGCGGCACTCGCCGCGCTCTTCCCCTCACGGCCGCCGTCGGGAGCGGCACCTGCGGCGGCACCGCGCCCCTCCGGGCGCCGAGGGGTCCCGG